>JARYGA010041868.1:0-29643 GCA_030545235.1 Helianthus tuberosus
CTTTTACTAACCACTAACCCAACCACCTACCTTTAAACCAAGCCTAACCCTTAACCCACAAAGTCCTCTTGATATTTACAAAGGTATATAAGTTAAAAAGTAGGAGGATTGATTGCTTGGCAAGCCTATGGTTGGAGTAAGTTCCATGCCGCTCTCGAGTGTTTCACAAAAATACATCTTCGGCCGAGTGTTGAGTGATTCCCCGTGAGGTATGTGAACTTGTATATAAATAAAATTTTAAAGAGGCATGTTATGCCCAAATAAGTAATCTCTCTTATGAAAAGTTCAAAATAAATCATAACGAATAGGATTGTAAATAACATAAAAATAAAGCCTAATAAAGAATCTTGGATTCCCGGCACTCTATGACAAGCCCAAAAACCTTCTCTTCTACCAATTCCATTTGGGAGTGTAAAGACACATTATAAAGAGTTTTGCTTGAGGACAAGCAAAGATTCAAGTGTGGGGGTATTTGATGTGTGTAAAATGCAACATATAAATTACATCAAATAAGGCATAAAACTAACCCTTTTTTAGTACTAATGTTGGAAAAAGTGTGCTTTTGTCTTCCTTTTGTATTTTCAGGATCAAATGAGCTTAAACGAACAAAAGGAACAAATATACAGCCAAAACCAACATAAATACAAAGAAAATGAAGAAACGTGGCATGCCCGACCCCTCTACAACAACTCCCAAAGCAAAAACAAGAAGAAAGCTGAGCATGGGGCTGTGCCCAGCCCGACACGGGGTATGCCCTGCCCGACACGGGGCGTGCCCAGCCCGACACGGGGCGTGCCCAGCTCAGCACGGGGCCGTGTCCAGAATGGTCAGCCCTGGCACAAAAGACAAACCTGTAGAAGCTTCTATTGCCCACCACGGGGCCGTGCCCAGCGGACACGGGGCCATGGCGAAAGTACAGCAGGCGCATTAATTGTAATTGCGAATTACAATTAATGAAGAGAGAGAGTGTCAGACGGACACGGGGCCGTGCCCAGCGGACACGGGGGCGTGTGGAGCTAATAAAGACAAACTGTATTAATGAAGAAAGAGAAAAGGGTGGACACGGGGCCGTGTCCAGCGGACACGGGGCCGTGTCCAGGCTTCTGTACAGGCTATAAATAGGAGTGCTTGGCTCAAGCTCAAACCATCCCTTGGCACACCACCTCTCTCACACTTCATCCACCACCCACCACCATCACAACACCATCATCCACCACCATCAACCATTGTCCATCATAGAGTGTGTGAGTCGTCTCGGGATCCAAGATTGATCGTAAGAGTTCTTGACAATCAAGGCCATGTTTGCCTAAGTCTCTTACATCACTTGGTGAAGACAAAGTGTCTAGTATAATACTTTTTATTTCTAATCTTTTGCACTTTTTATTTGGTTTTGTATTAATGACTTTAATAACTAGTTACTTATGTTGAAGGTGATCTTTCCTTATCGTTTGTCCGTGGTGTCTTGGCATTATTTTACTGTCTATATAAAATAAAGGATTTTCACCATTCATATCTCCACGGTCTATATGGAGGTATGTTGGCTACCTGGTAGGGGGTTAAGGGAACGGTTTGGTAAAGGTCTTGCCATTGTTCAGCGTTTAGAGGTCCTGCAATGGACCTGGGTCAAATTTAGTAGGACCTCCTTCAATACTTCACGGTATTGGATGGCGGGGGTCCAAACTCTTTGATCCCCTCATAAGTTAACTACTATTAATACTATAACCCGGCTATTTAGGACTGTATCCCTGCTGACTCAGACTACTTAGCCGAGGGTAACGTCACCGCCAAAAGCGGGGCCTACCACAATACTGCATTAATAACTTAATTCATTATCTTCCAATAATCCACCCCTTTAGGATTGTATCCCTGCTGACTCAAACTACTGGGGTGAGGGTAACGTCACCTTCAAAAGAGGGGCCTACTACAATAACTAAGATAATCTCTTAATTATGTGCAAAAGTGCGGAAATAATCAAAGGTTATACTAGATACGAGTCGGAACCAAGTGATTCATCTTGTCTATCTGTTTTTACTTTTATTTTTATTTTCAGCATTTTAGTTAGTTTTTATTTTTCTTAGTTTAAAACATTTTTCTAAACTTTTTATTTTGGTTAGACGTTGAGGATAAACCGGTACTAAAAGCTCTTGTGTCCTTGGACGACCTCGGTATCTTACCAACGCTATACTACACTCAACGATGGGTGCACTTGCCCATATGTGTGTTTAGTGTTAGTGAAATATCGTGTTTTATAAATTTAAAACTTGGCTAAAATAAGTGTTAAAAAGGGCTTAAAATATACACCTAAAATATACGACACTTCGCACGCATCAGTCAACGTGTAGCTTGTCCCGGTCACCAAGTAGGCCCGCCACGATGTCGACACGTGTCGGCATATAATGATGATGAAGAGGCTTCACTTCAAAGGATGGTATGAGGATATAGAAAGCCGGGAAACGATGTTTGAAGTTTCTGCATCAGGAAACCATGCTCTTATCAGAGAAGTAACACAGTATGACAACATTTTTGCTGATGAAGAAGAACAAAACAAAGAACCTGAAGAAGTATGTTGTTCAAATAATAAATTAAAAAAACAAAAATCACCATGATAAACAAAATCATTTTATTTAATATAACAGGAAATGGCTGATAAATTGGATGGAGCATACAAAGAATTAGAAGACTGTTACAATAAAATGAGCGCATTGTTAAAACAGTCAAAGACTGAATACCCAAATAGCCTCCTTGTACACATTAAATACTCACGATGTATGACATTGTTGGAGAACATTAAATACTCACGTTGCAAACCACTGAGCATCTTAGCTGATGTCACCATGAAAGTGACATTTAACCTCCTAACAAACTCTAACCTCTGATCTACACAAACACTGATGTACTAACTACTGCTATTACATTTCATTACATAAAAGACTCTTAAACAGCTGCTGCATCCTTCCACTGTTGTGAACCCCGCAGTGCTTGTCCGGATCAGCAGTACTAGACTCAAGGCAGTAGATTGAATCAGTAGAGCTTTGGTCTTCCATCAGTCTTTGACATTTGGCAGTAGATGCAAGGCAGCAGTTGTAGGTCAGCACTTAGTAAGATCAGCAGACAGGAGGTCAGCAGATATGAAACCACTTTCAAGGGGAGAGATTTGTATGTAAACATTTGTTTATTCTAGATCCACTGCTCTGATCCAGTTTAGGCTTTAATTATCTGTTCCTCTGATAGGGTTCAATCCCAACAATCTCCCCCTGGAACAGATAATGCCAAAACTCTTCATTATTGTGGAAATCTTTATTGCCTCATTAACAGTTCCCTTATCTGACCTTTGAATTGTAGTTCAAAGTCTAGGGCATCTGTGTCTTCATCATCCCTGCTAAGTGGAAGATCAAGGAGATCCTACAAATCTTCAAGACTCAGGCCAAGAGCTTGTTCCCTTGATATTTTCTCCACTTCTCCACCAGACCTGAGCAAAGTCAATACGCAGGTATGTTTGTCAGTTTCCCACTTTTGTATTTTTGAGCCTGGTGGGTTTCTTGGGAGATGTTTATTTGCAGAAGTATTTGGTGAGGCTGGCCTATTCATAACTGGCTGAGCAGTACTTGCAATTTGATCCAAACCAAGAGTTTCTATGATCATTTTCTTTATGCCTTCTTTTACAAGGTCATCTCCTCTTATCATCTCTTGAATGGTTTCACCTCTCAACTATTTGTGTGCCCTTCTTTTATAGATGGCAGCACCAGTTGGAGCAGTGGCTCTCCTGATTTGCAACTTTGTTGGTCTTTTTGAAACCTCTGCTTCAGGATAGTCAGGCCTTTGAGGAACATTTGGATCTTTCTTTCTTAATTCCTCCAACCTTTTGTAGGTGGCCCTGACCACATCTTCTTTCCATCTAGCAACTTGTCTTTTGTTTCCATACTCAGCAGCAACCAGTTCCTCTTTCATTCTTTTCAGTTCTACCTGTTTGTCAGGTACATTCTTTCTAAACTTTGCCCAGTCAGGAGGAGTGTGAGTGACTTTCCTTTTTATCATGTCTTGAATTCTTGCTGCTTCATTTTCAAGTTCAGGAACAGTCCACTCTTTGTACATGTATTTCTCTCCTTTGTACTTCTTGTGAGCCATGATTCTTTCAATGTAGTCTTTCTTCAAAGTTTCAACTGCTCTTTCTGAAATTTGTTGACTGACATTTTTTGCAAATTGTTCTAGGGATCTGACCTGGGTGAGCAGATATTGATAGGTTCTTGAAATTTCTTTGTCAGATTTCCCTTGTGTGTTTCTTTTTGAGATATCCTCTGCTTGCTTGGCCTTGATATCCAAATATTCATCAACATTTTTAGGCCAGGGATATCCCTTTATTGATGGCAAACTCCTTTTGGCAGGGTCATCCTCATAGTAAAAAGATTTTATCTCTTCTCTAACAGCTGCTAGCTCAAGAGGAAATTGAACACCTGCAGGAGGTAAGGGCTTGTACATTGGAACTGAAGAGAGAGGAACAGGTTTGGGTATTGTGACAAGAGCTGAAGATTTTGAAGATGTTTGTGGTGGTGAAGTGTCATCATCTTTGAGAATTAGCCATCTCCTCTTTGGTTGAGGAGGGGCTGATGATGTTTTGGATGGAACAGTGGTGGTGGATATAGTGGCAGTGGTTTGTGATTGACTAACAGTTGTTGAAACAACTGGTGTTCCAACCATTGTGGTCATTACAGCAGATGTTTTAACAACTACTGTCTTCTGCTTTTTGGCAGGAGGTGATTTTGTTTTTGGTGGTAATGGTGGTAAGGCAGTGGATTTGATGTGTGTTGAAGTGGTGTCTGTTGAAATGGGAGAAGATGTTGAAACTACTGAAGTACCGACTGTAGTTGATACAACAGGAGTTACAACAGCTGTTTTAGGTGGTGGTTTTGGAGCAGACTTTGAACGTCTGGTTGGAATGGATTTGGGTAGCCTTACTCTTCTTGTAGGCTTCTTCTTTTCATCAACAAGATTTTCATCATCTTGTGACCCTGAAGTACCCTGATCCGGATAATCCACCCTGGCTTTCCTTTTGGCCTCTCTATCCCTTTTTACACTTGCAATTGCTTCTGCCAGTGCATTTGTGGTCACATCAATTTTCTTGCTTCCATCTGGCAAAGGGATCTGTTTGGTCATGTTTGCATTTTCTGGTTCAATGTATAGACCATCCTCTATTCCCTTCTTTTTCCACTCCTGAATTTTCTCCCCCTTTTTGCCATTATCTTCTGGGAGTTGATAAATGAAGCGAACTTTTGGAGGAGCAGAGCCAGTGGTGTGCAGGATCTGAGTTTTGAGAGCCTTTAGATCAGCCTGAGTGTTTTTGAACCTTGACTCCATTGCATCTCTCAGCTGGTGGACATGTTTTTCATGTTGCTGATCTGCTAATTGTGCTTGGTGATGGAGAAAAGGTTGAAACAAATTCCATAGCTCATTTGTAGCAGGTGCTAGTTGTGGAGCAGGTGCTTGAGGTGGAATAGCAGTTGATTGTACCTTTTGTACTTGTAACACCTGTTGTAGCATTTCTTTGAGTTCTGCAACAGAGTTATCAAGCTTTTCAATACGATCCGTCAATTTCTGGTACTTTAAACCATCACCCAAGTTAATGGGATCATCTGATTTCCCACTAGCAGTGGTTTTATCAGTAGTTGATGTAGGGAGTGTACTCCAAAGATTAACCACTGATGCCCCTTTTTCTTGGTACTGGGGTCTTCTTCCTTCAACACTTGACAACCTTTTGATGTTGCCAGTAGGATAAATAAATGCACTGGTGGTTGGCAGAGGTGCTATGTAAGGAATTGCCTACAAGGAAGTCTTATTAATGTAACCACTGTCCAACTGTAAACCAGTGGGTTCAACAGTTGTAGTGGCTGCTTCACTTGGACTACCACCAAGAGTTATTTGTAACTCAAGGGGTGTAACCTCCTCAGGTTGTGTTGGTGGGTTAGCAAAGATTGATACATGAGACCCAGTCAGTTGTTGAGGTATATTCTCATTGATAGGTGAGTGAGAAGGACTGGTTAGTGCCTGGTTCAAATCAATTGCATCCAACAGTAGTTTAGTTTGTGTGGGAATTGTGGATGTGATGGGTGGTGTAGAAAGTGGATTTGCCCCGGGTATTGAGCTGTGGATGATAGAAACAAGTGTTTCTAGAGCATCATGATGTGGAGACCCTATTTGTACAACCTGTTCTTTTTGTGAAGAAGCAGGAGGAGTTTTGGTTATGGGTTGAGATATTTGTACCAACTGCTGTGAGGAAGAAGCAGCAGTGGTTTCTTGTGACTGTTGTGTTGTCACAGGTATTTGCTCTGGTATCTCATCCTCCAGAGTTGCCCTTTTGATTGGTTTGGGGGGTTTTTGAGTTTTCTTTTTGTGTGACTTTTTGTGGATTGTAGGTGTGGGTTTCAAAACAGTTGGTCTGCTGCTTTGATCACCTTGAGCAGTGGGCTCAGCAGCAGATACCTGAGGAGCAGTTGTAACTGCTAAAATCTGCTCAGCACCTCTGCTTGTGTTTTGCAAGGTGCTAACATTCTTGAAAAAGTTTCAGTTGTTAAACTGTTTATTTGAGTAGAATCACCTTGGTTTATTTCAGCTATATCATTCTTACTGAATTTCTTTTCAAAATAGTAACTTAAAAACCTTGGAAACAGTAAGAATGATTTTGTTTCAACATTATTAACCAAATCTTTAAAAATTTCCCGAGAATAGTTAAGATTTTCTTCTTGAAGAATTGCATATCCCAGATTTTGAATCTTTAAAGGGATTTCATTGAAAGAAGTGGTTTTATTTGAAACACAAAGTAGGAGAGTATGAAATAAAAACCTGGTTGCAGAAGGAAAATAACCTTTTTCTAAGGTAAGTTTCTTCATCATTGTGGCTTCATACCCTCTTTCAATGAAGTCAGTTTGCAACTCGTTTTTAGTGAAAGAAATTTTACCTTCTTGATCATCGAGTTGAAAGACCTCTGAAATGGATTGTGGCGTGATTTGGACAGCTTTACCCTTTAAAGAAGAGTGTATGGTGGTTGCAATGTCTCCTTGTTTTTCAAGGGTTGCATTCTTCCAAAACTCCCTTTGGGTCGCCAAATAGATTGGTGCATCGACAGTGAACAAAGTTTTGTACTTTGATTTTGCCATGGGGTCAATGATGGAATCGAAAACATTGGTGGTTCCTGGTTTTGTGAGAAGACCCAGGAGGTTATGGGATGGTTTATATGGAATTTCAGTGGAAATTGCCTTTTGAGAGGCTGTTTTCGATGAAGATTTGGATGACGGTTTTGAAGATGACTTTGATTTTGTCATTTTGAGGATGATGATCGAAGAAATTTGTGGAGAAATGAGATGAAGAACTGCTTTGAGAAGAGAATTTTTAGGAATTCAATTCGACAGTAAAACCCTGTTTTGGTGGTGAGTGGGGGATTTTATAGAGAAGAAAGTGAATGCTGATGTGGCAGCCGTTACAAAAAGTCTGACCAATATGTACTGCCCATGTGACAACCCCTGGTGAAAGTGAAGGACAGTACTTTTATGAAAGGGACTGATGAAAGCAGTGGTAGTAAAGCAGTGGATGATTTTTACTATCAGTGGATAGCATATCAGTGGATAAGACACTGCTTTTGAACAACAGAGTTTATCAAAGGAATGAGAGAACAGGGGTTGACTTTCAGCAGTGGACAGGCTTTTGAGATAGAGCAGACTTTTGAACAATCAGTGGTTAATGGCAGACTTTAAGGATTTTTAATGAAAATTTCATTTTTAGCTATTTTTAAGGATGGAATTTTGATTTTCTGAAAACATTTTGATGCTTTTATGCATAGAAAAACAAGATTTTGCTTGTTATTCCATGTTTAGCATCCCAATTCTAGAGACCAAGCTTTCAAAAGTGGTTGTATCAAGTGCTTTTGTGAGCACATCTGCCAGTTGGTCTTTAGTTGGGACATGATGCATAGAAATCAAACCTTTTTCATAGCAATCCCTCACAAAGTGGTGTCTGATGTCGATGTGTTTGGTGGTTGAATGGGAAACTGGATTTTTGATGATATTTTCTGCTGCCTGGCTGTCCAACATGAGTGGTGTTCTTAAGGCAGTGATACCAAAATCCAGCAACTGATTTTGAAGCCACAAGAGTTGGGCTGTACAGCTTGCAGCAGCAATGTATTCAGCCTCAGCAGTGGATGTTGAAACTGCTGCTTGCTTTTTGCTTTGCTAAGAAACCAAGCAATCACCTAGAAACTGGCACCCTCCTGATGTGGACTTCCTTGTGGTGTTACATCCAGCAAAGTCACTGTCTGAAAAGCCTGAAAGCTTGATATTCCCATTAGTTGGATACCAGATACCAAGTGTGGGAGCACCTTTTATGTATCTGAAGATCCTTTTTACAGCAATGAGATTTGATTTTCTAGGAGCTGATTGACTTCTTGCACAGACACATGTTGCAAACATGATGTCTGGTCTAGATGCAGTTAGGTACAATAAAGACCCAATCATGCTTCTATAAAGTGTTTGGTCAATCAGCTCATCTTTTTCATCAGACATGACCAGCTTATTTGTTGCCATGGGTGTGCTGCATGGTTTACAATCATTCATATCAAATTTGGTCAAAAGTTCTTTAGCATATTTGCTTTGATGAATGAAAGTCCCATTTTGCATTTGCTGAACTTGGAGACCAAGAAAGCATTGTAGCTCACCCATTGCACTCATTTCAAACTCAGCTGTCATGAGTTCTCTAAACTCTTCACACATTGAGTTACATGTGCTTCCAAAAATAATGTCATCCACATAAATCTGGACAATCATTAAATCCTTCCCTCTCCATTTTAAAAACAATGTTTTATCAATGGTACCTCTTTTGAAACCATTTGAGAGTAGGAAGTTGGAAAGAGTTTCATACCAGGCCCTTGGTGCTTGTTTCAAGCCATACAAGGCTTTGTTTAGCCTGTAGACATGATCTGGATAAAATGGATCCTCAAAACCTGGAGGTTGACAAACATACACCTCTTCTTGAATTGTACCATAGAGGAAAGCACTTTTGATATCCATTTGAAACACCTTCATATTGTGGTTGACAGCAAAGGCCAGGAACAGTCTAATGGCTTCCAATCTTGCAACAGGGGTAAATGTTTCATCATAATCAATCCCCTCTTCCTGTCTGTAACCTTGAACCACAAGCCTGGCTTTATTTTTGACAACAATACCCCTTTCATCAGTTTTGTTCTTGAAGACCCACTTTGTGCCAATGGGACTAACCTCTTCTGGCAGTGGTACAAGCTCCCATATTTGTTGTCTTTTAAATTGTTGGAGTTCCTCTTGCATGGCTTCTACCCAGTTGTTGTCTTTCAGTGCCTCTTGGTACTTGACTGGCTGATGGAGTGATAGAAAACCAGCAAAAAGACAAATGTTTTGGGTTTGGCTTCTTGTGAGCACCGCTTCATTTATGTTGCCAATGATTTGATCAGGTGGATGAGATCTCAAGAAGATTAAATCTCCTTGGTATGGTATGATGGCATTTGTTGGTGAAGGCTGCAAATGTGTATCATCTGAGCTAACCACTGCTGGGGACTTTAATGATTCAGCAGTGGCTTCAAAAGGTGGTGGAATAGGAGGTAATGAAGTGGACATCTGCTGACTTTTATCCACTGTTTGAGGACTTTTGTCAGCAGTGTTTGAGGATGTGTAAGCAGTAGTGGATGGGCTACTTTGAACACTTTGTAGGCCTTGGCAGTGGTTTAGTATCCCAGATGATAACCACAATCAATTTTGGCTGCAATTTTGAAATGGAATCTTTTAAGTTCAAAATAAAGCATGGGCAGCCAAACACTTTGAAATATGAGATCAGTGGTTTGATTTTATACAGAATTTCATAAGTAGTCTTTTTGTGCCTGGGGTTTATTAAAACTCTGTTCTGGACATAGCAAGCAGTGTTTACTTCCTCTGCCCAGAAAGTTAATGGCAAACCTGAATCTGCAAGCATGGTTCTGGCAGCCTCAATCAAAGTTCTGTTCTTCCTTTCCACTACCCCGTTTTGCTCTGGTGTTCTGGGGATGCTGTACTGCCTTACAATCCCTTTCTTCACACAGAAGGCATCCAACTCCTTATTTTTGAATTCTGTGCCATTGTCACTCCTGAAGCTTTTCACTGGAAGGTCAAATTGCTTTTCAACCTGTGTCACAAAGTCTTGCAAAATGCCTGCAGTCTCATCTTTTGAGTGTAAAAAGAAAGTCCATGTAAACCTAGAAAAGTCATCAACAATAACCAAACAATATCTTTTCTTCTTGAGACTCATGACTTGAACTGGGCCAAACAAATCCATGTGTAGCATTTACAAACACTGGGTTGTTTTGAACTCTTCAATGGACTTGTAAGAACTTTTATGTTGTTTTCCTTTTAAACAGGAAATTCAATGTTCAGGACATGAAAACAATTTTTGTGGTAGGCCTCTCACCAAACCATTTTTTGAAATTTCAGTGATTGTCTTAAGATTTGTGTGTCCCAGCCTTCTGTACCAAAGTTCTGTCTCTTTGTTAGAGGCAGCTGAGAACAGACAGGCATCAGCTCTGGGACACTCTTTTGACATATCAACAACATAAACATTGCCACTTCTTTGAGCAACAAGTTTAGTTTGACCAGTTTTGATTATTGCTTCAATCTTTTTGACCATTTCTGGTCCAACAATCCTACAACAATCTTTTGTGAAGAATGACCCAAACCCTTTGTCACTCATTTGTGATACACTCAGAAGGTTGAATTTTAGATTGTCTATCAGATTGACATTTTCAAATTTTACATTTCCAGACTGCACTGTACCAGACCCTAGAACTTTCCCTTTACTATTATTACCAAAGGATATATCACCCCCTCCATGGATTTTAAAGTCTTTGAGGAGGGCTTTACATCCTGTCATGTGCCTGGAGCATCCACTATCTACATGCCAAAGACTATCAAAGCATGCAGAAGATCCATGCACATGAAGTAAAAGGATTAGTTCATTAAGGTCTCCAAAGCCAACAGGGCTTTGGATGGGGTCTCAATAGTGTCTGGGATGGATGCAGGATGATGGACAGTGGTTAGGTCAGGGGTTTGGACTATTTTAGGACAGTGTTTCTCTGACCACTGTTGTGGGTCATGACCAATCATCTGCTGATAACCAAAAGGATGCCTATTCACTTTAGGTTTAGAGGGCCTTTTGTAGGCTTCATAAACATGTGGAATCCTTTGGTAAGACTGTTTTTCCTTGCCTTTTCTGAACTGATTGGTAGGGGGTGCATCAGTAACCTGAACATCTCTTTTGACAGATGTTTGGTTCAGCTGTTTTGTGACAGCTGTTTGAACTGGCACAAACAGTGGTTGTTTCTTGGTGAATTTGACAGATGTTGATGATGATGATGGACTCAAGGATGTTTTAGCAATGTACTCATTCTTTTTCACATCAAAGTTTTTGAGATACACACATGCTTGAGTTTTGTGTTTGGTTTTACCACAGACAATGCAACTATCAGCTGAAATAATGACACTTGTTCTGTTTAAATCATAACCTTTTAAGTGGAAACAATCTTTTGTTAGATGATTCCTTTTCTCACAGCATTCACAAAACAAGTTATCAATTTTTTCTTTCTTCTTTCTCTTTTCAGACTCCTTTGCAGCAGAGGTTTTAACCACTGCTGGGATGTCCTTGAGAGGTATGACTTTAGCTTTTGGAGCTTTAACACCATCAGTTGATGTAAAGTTCATTGGCTTGAAATTTTCAAGAATATCACACTCATCAGACCATTTTGGTTTAAACTGATAGTCTTCAAGTTCCTCAAAAGTAGAGGATCCTATTGGTCTGTCAAGTGTGATTTTGTTACCAAGTTTGTCAGTGATTTTCACTTCTTGGCTATTCTTGTTTGTGGGTATGAACTCAGTTGTTACATCAGTGGTTTGAACAGATTTTGCAAAAGCAGTGGTTTCATCATCATGTTTTCTATAACCAACACCAAATTTCACATTGCTTTTTATCTGTTTTTCAAACATAACCTCATACCCTTTGCATGATTCCACCCATCTCTCACAAGTGATCTGGGTGGACTCTAACTCCTTTTTGCAAACTTGGTATCTTTCTACCATAGTTTGGAGTTGTGTTTTGGTTATGCTTTGTTCTTCTTTCAAACTGCTGATCTCTTTTTCCTTTTCAGTCAATTTGTTTTTAAGTTCTTTTAAGGATCTTTCAAATTTGACTTCATCAGTTAGGATTTTATCCCGAAGGTTTTCATTCACCTCTTTGATGTTAGCAAAAGCAATAATGCAATTGTCAGAACACAGTTTTACTAGAACTTGAGGAGATACCTTGGCAGCAGCCATCATTGCACAATCACATTGATGATCCTCTTCATCATCAGCTCTCACCTTCTTTTCACCAGCCTTTTCTTCCTTCTTTTCTTCTTTGTCCTCTTCGGACCATGGGTCTGTCAGTGGTTCAATCAGGGTACCTGAACTTTCTCCCAACAGTAGTTCACCAGCCACAGAAGTAACCACTGCTTCAGTCACCTCATCCACTGTTTCAATACTCAGCTGTTCCTCTTCAGTTTCAACCCCCTCCTGTATTGACTCTAATGCCATCAAACAAAACTCATTATCAGAAGAATCATTAGATGCATAGAGTGCAAAATTTTCATCACTAAGGTCTTCAGGCATACTGCTCCAGTCAACAAACCCTTGAGTGAAAAAACTTTGTTGATCTGGTTGTACTGCTGCTGGAGCAGTGGTTTGAGGTGCAGGCTGCACTTGTGCCTGGGGAATAGGGGTTTGAACATATTGGATCTGTGGAACAATAGTTTGGACATAGTGCAATGGCACAGGGGCAGCAACATAGTGAGCAGTGTTCACTTGAGCTGCTGGGGCATACTGGGCATAGTGCACAGTGCTTTGGTTTTGAGGTCTAGGATTTGAGCTAGGATGAGTAATTATGGGACCAGTAGTTTGACTCCTACATTCCCTAGCGAAATGTCCCAACCTATTACACTTGTAGCACTTGATTTTCGATTTATCCAACCCAACCCTTAGATTCCCATGCAAACCTGGGAATTTTCGCCCTGTTCTTTTGTAAAATTTGCTAGTTCTAACACTTAGCAAAGCCAGTTGGTGCAAGATGTCTATTTCCTCTAAGTCAGTGGGATCAAAATGTTGCAAATCATTGAGTTCAAAGCAAAAATTGTCTGATATCTGGTTTTCGTTTGCAGTGAATGCATAACTAGCAGAGTGAGGATCAGGGTTGTTAAAATTTGCACCAGCAGTTATGTCAATGAAGTGATCATAACCCTGATCCTTACCACTGCTCCCAGATTCTTCTTGACCCAGAAGAGCAGTGTTACCGAAAGTGGAATCATCAGTAACTTTCCCTGACTCTTGCAACCTCCTTTTCTGGTTCAACTCCCTTTCATAGGTCTGGAGTCGACCATGGAGTTGGGTAAAGGTCAGATCCTTGAATTCAGGTGAGTTTCGGGTGACAAAAGCTATGGTGTCCCATTTTTCTGGCAGTGACCTGAGGAACCTGCTATTTTGAGTTGAGTTTGTAAAAGTGGTATTAACAAGCCTCAGTTCACTGATGAGACAGCTGAAACGCTAAAATTGTTGTGTTAGTGATTCACCTTTAACGTAACAAAATGTTCCATACTGTTGGTTCAGGATTTCCCTATTGTTTTCTATGACTTCTTCGGTTCCCCCAAACTGTTCCTTAAGTGCGTCCCATAACTCTTTGGCACTGTTACAGTGTAACAGTCCATCATATATCTCGTTGGGCAGCGTTGATGCTATGATGCTAAACACTTTAGCATCTAGTTCGATCTTTTGAAAGTCGGTTTCGGTATAATTTTCAACTGGTTTTGGAACGAACTTTTTAGCATCTTCAGCGCTTGGTACTGAAGGAACATGGCAACCATAGATGACAGACCTCCAACAACCTGTGCTTTGTTGAGCGAGGATGTGACCCATCCTCCTCTGCCAGATGTTGTACTCATTTCTTTTTAGCATAGGTGGTTTAAAAAGAGAGCCGATGTTGTTTTTATCATCCTGAGATTGTGACGTCATTCTTGTTGTTTTACAGACACTGAGAAATCAACTTTTAATGGTGATTAATCCTTGCTCTGTTTTTTCAACAAACGAACAAACGATCAGTATCAACTGTTGTGAGCTGAACTATTTACGTCAAAATGATTGTTAAATCAAATTTGACTGTCCAGGCTCTGATACCAATTGTTGGATCTGAGTTTGTTTCTGATTGTATTTTGTGTTTGTAATTAGAATGAAAATGGATGAGTGTGCAGCGGAATTATGGTGAAAACAAACTTTGCATACAATCAAACGAGAGTAATACTTTGATCAAACATCTTTACACAATGAATCGGAAGATTGAATTTATTTCAATAACGATTACAATGATTGATGAATGAATGCAAACTCCCCCTCAGCCAGAGCTCAGTAGTTTGTTCGTGCAAAGAAGACGATAATGCAAAAGAGCTAATAGAACAGTACAAAGTACTGAACTATTTATAGGCACTTGCAAACCACTGAGCATCTTAGCTGACGTCACCATGAAAGTGACATTTAACCTCCTAACAAACTCTAACCTCTGATCTACACAAACACTGATGTACTAACTACTGCTATTACATTTCATTACATAAAAGACTCTTAAACAGCTGCTGCATCCTTCCACTGCTGTGAACCCCGCAGTGCTTGTCCGGATCAGCAGTACTAGACTCAAGGCAGTAGATTGAATCAGCAGAGCTTTGGTCTTCCATCAGTCTTTGACATTTGGCAGTAGATGCAAGGCAGCAGTTGTAGGTCAGCACTTAGTAAGATCAGCAGATAGGAGGTCAGCAGATATGAAACCACTTTCAAGGGGAGAGATTTGTATGTAAACATCTGCTTATTCTAGATCCACTGCTCTGATCCAGTTTTGGCTTTAATTATCTGTTCCTCTGATAGGGTTCAATCCCAACAACACGTGACAATTTGCATCAATTACCACGTAGTCACATAATGAACGTTCGAGTCACATACATTTCACATAATTCATCACGTCACACACTAACACTTAACAACTCGATACATAAACCCCATAAGTTGTGCGGCCCAAAAGTTAACACGAAACCGCTTGACATGATAGCCCAACATAACTAAATCATACGATCCACTAAATGTTGCTTGGGCTGCCTATGTCTAAGCCCATCCCCAATATGCATTAAAGAGTCTGGGTCCATCGTGAATTTAAAGAAGGTGCGGCCCAATTACAATTAAGTTAATCCAAGAAATCTAGTAATTCATTTAACAAATATTGGCCATATGCAATCTGTCATATTGTTTGGCCGAAATTATCATGAGAAGCCCAATGAATTTCTATAGTAATTACATCCAATTAATCGGCCCAATTAAATCAATTATCGTCCACATCACGATGGAATTCATCACCATTCCAATCTAGTTTTCATGCATCGATCAAGGAGCTAGAACTATATGATCCATTCATTCAATAATTCCCATATAAACACCCCTAAGTTATTGAAATTCCATTCAGCCATACAATAATGAATACACAATTACCATACGATCACACTAACCACATTGTCTAACATGGATCCTAGAACAACATCAGATTGTTAACAACACATTCAATCGCATAAGCAATCATATCGAGTTCCTTATTTCTAAACACTTAGACATGCTTAACCAGGTTGTACACTAAGCTTGCGCAGTTATACTTTCATAGTAAGCCCAGTATCATTATCTCAACAATTAAAAGAGATTTATTGTTTACTTCATTTATTTTCTCATTGTTTTGAATGAATAATTGTTGCTATGCATTCTATATGACAGGGGTCATAATTGTAATATTAGTATAATACAGGGATTAAAAGGTCAATAAAAGGTCTTAAGGGGAGAACTAGTTAGTTTTGGGTAGGAAATCGTTGTAACTGGTATATGTAGTTGGTTAAACAGTTGGAATGACAGCTATGATTTGAGTCTTCTCCTTTCTCTTTGGTTTCTATCAATTTGTAGCTAACAAATTGGTATCAGAGCTGATCGATCCTTGGCCAAGCTCTTGATTACCAAATTCAATCAATTCATTCGTTAATCAAGCGACAATCTTCCAAATTTCAATTCGATTCATAGAATTTAATCACTTGTTCGGTTAAATTCGACTCAATTTCATTTCAATTTCCAGATTTGATCATTGTTTCGGTCAAATCTAACCATGGCGACTAGGAATCAAACGATGGAACAGAGAATGCAAGAACAGGAAAGTTCAATGGCAAGATTTGCAGAAAACCTAGCAGCTATCAAAACACAGATGGAAGCACAGATGTCTGAGATTTTATTGAGTATTCAATCTATAAATGGCAATCAAACGCATGGCAGTAATCATGGCCCTATGTCTGGTCCATCTTACAATGGTTTCAACAATCGATTGACTAAGATGGATTTTCCGAAATTCAATGGGGAAAACTTGGAGGGGTGGCTTTGCAGGGTAGAACATTTCTTTGCTATAGATGAAACCCCAGAGCACTTAAAAATCAGGTATGCTATTGTTCATATGGAAGATATAGCAGTTTTGTGGCACCAGTCTTTTGTTCAGTCTAGGGGTGGAAGTATAGAAGGGATGTCTTGGTTAGAATATAAGGGGTTTATTACTGCGAGATTTGGGGTATTTCTTAATCAAGATGCTATGGGGGCATTAGCATCTTTAAAATAAACAGGAACCTTAAAGGAATTGTGTAAGGAATTTGATTTGGCCCTAACCAAAGTATCCATCTGTGATGAGTATGCGGTTAGTTTGTTTTTAAGAGCTGTAAAACCTGAGATTGGGTATCCAGTTAGACTGTTAAGGCCTAAAAATTTACCAGAAGCATATATGTTAGCAAGAATGCAAGAAGAATCAATTACTGATACACAACCTGTTGCCAGTAGGAATTTTATGAAAGGGAATTATGCTACAAATACCAAATCTGCAGAATATGCTTCCAAACAGTTTACTGTTAACAATTCCACTAGTTTACCTATATTGCCTGCACCTCTTAGTAAACCGAAACCATTGAATGCTAGAAGGTTAACTCATAAAGAAATAGAAGAAAAAAGGGCTAAGGGTGAGTGTTTTGGATGTAGTGAGAAGTATGTACCTGGGCATGTGTGCAAAAACAAACAACTGTTTTCTATTGAACTGATAGAAGTGGAAGATGAGGAACAAGTAGATCTGAGCGAAATAATGTTGCAAGAGATACAAGAACCTAAGATATCTTTGAATGCAATCATGGGAGTACCATCTTTTTCAACCATGAGGGTAAAAGGGTCAATTGGGACCAAGTCATTACATATCCTAATTGATTCAGGTTCAACCCACAATTTTTTGAACACAGAATTGGCTAAGAAAATGAAGTGCCCAGTAAGAGAGGTAGGAACGTTGAATATAACTGTAGCTGATGGGAATGAGATGTCTTGTACACAATTGTGTAAAGATTTTAAATGGACAATGAATGGTAACTGGTTCAGTGCAGATGTGATGTTAATTCCACTGAGCAATTATGATATGGTATTAGGGGTACAATGGCTGCAGACCCTTAATGACATTATGTGGAATTTTAAAAAGTTGACAATGAAGTTTAAAGCAGGGGAACAGTGGATAGAATTGAAGGGCATTGATGCAAATGCGGTGTCTCTATGTTCGGCAGAAAAGATGGAGAGTATAATGAATGAGAAAGAAGGAGTGGCAAGCATGCAGTTGTATAGTTTACAAACAGAAGGTACTGATTCGTATCAGCATGAAACCAAAGTAACAGTCACTGAAAATAATAAAGATTTAACAGCATTACTCCAGAAGTATAAAGATGTTTTTGAAGTGCCTACTTCCTTACCTCCTAAACGAGATTGTGACCATAGAATTATTTTGAAAGATGAGGGTATAACCATTAACCAGAAGGCTTATAGGTATCCGGCTGGTCAGAAAGATGTGTTGGAAAAGTTGACACAAGAATTATTGGATTCTGGGGTAGTTAGAAATAGTAAAAGTTCCTTTGCATCACCGGTAGTGTTAGTAAAAAAGAAAGACGGATCTTGGAGGTTTTGTGTTGATTATAGACAGCTAAACGAAGCAACAATAAAGAACAGGTTTCCAATACCCTTGATTGAAGAGTTGTTGGATGAGTTGGGGGGTGCCACTGTTTTTTCTAAACTTGATCTAAGGGCTGGGTATCATCAAGTAAGAATGGATGAAAGAGATATTCACAAGACAGCTTTTAGAACTCATCAAGGTTTGTTCGAATTTGTGGTCATGCCATTCGGCTTGACAAATGCACCTGCTACCTTTCAGGCTCTAATGAATGCTACTTTTAAACCGTTAATGAGGAAAACTACTTTAGTTTTTTTTGATGACATTCTGGTATACAGCTCTACTATGGAGCAGCATGTTAAGGATTTAGAGCAAGTATTACTATTACTCAGACAACATTCATTAAGGGCTAAACGCTCCAAATGCCCGTTTGGTGGGGTGTCAGTAGAGTATTTGGGACATGTGATTTCAGGGAAAGGAGTTCAAACTGATCCGCAAAAGATCATAGCAGTACAACAGTGGCCAGTTCCACATAATTTGAAGCAGTTAAGAGGTTTTTTGGGACTTGCAGGGTATTACAGAAGATTTATTAAATCTTTTGGAATTTTAGCTAGACCTTTAACTGATCTTTTGAGGAAAGATGCTTTTGTGTGGTCAGAGTTGGCACATAATGCTTTTGATCAATTGAAGACAGCCTTAACCACTGCTCCAGTGTTGGCCTTGCCAGATTTTAATAAAGAGTTTGTAGTGGAAACTGATGCATCGTCTAAAGGATTAGGGGCAGTACTGATGCAAGATGGACATCCTGTGGCTTTTATCAGTAAGCCTTTGTCCACTAAACAACTTCTTTTATCAGTATATGAAAAAGAATTGTTGGCTATAATGATGGCTGTTAAACAATGGCATCATTATTTGATTACAAAAAAGTTCATCATAAAAACAGATCATAAGAGCCTGAAGTATTTGTTAACTCAGAAGGTTACTACCCCTTTACAACAGACCTGGTTGGCCAAACTTATGGGGTATACTTATGAAATTTCATATAAGAAAGGGGTAGAAAACACGGTGGCAGATGGTTTATCTAGGGTAACTGGGTTGGCCTTATTTGCAATGGGGTTGAGTTCTATAGATCCTATGTTGCTGCAAAGAATAAAAGCATCTTGCGAACAGGATAATCATCTGAAAATTCTTATACAGAAACTGCAGCAGGGTCAGTTGATAGAAAAAGTTTCTTGGGATGGACAGTTGTTAAAAAGGAAAGGCAAGTTATAGGTGGGCAGTGATAAACAGTTGAGACAAGACATTCTACACCTGTTTCATAAATCACCAGTAGGGGGTCATTCAGGGTACACGCCAACTTTGAAAAAGATCAAAAATTTTTGCTATTGGAAAGGGTGTGCGAAGCAAGTTTATACTTTTATCAAGGAATGTCATGAATGTCAGCAAGCAAAATATGAACCTATTGCTAATCCTGGGCTGTTGCAGCCATTGCCTGTTCCTACACATGTTTTCACGGATATTTCTATGGATTTCATATCCGGATTGCCAAAAGTCCAAGGGAAAGAGACTATTTTAGTGGTCGTTGACAGGCTAACTAAATATGCTCATTTTCTAGCTTTGGCTCATCCTTATACAGCACCTACTGTAGCTCAGTTGTTCCTAGATACTGTGTTCAAGCTACATGGTTGTCCTTTGACTATTGTGTCAGATAGGGACTCCTTATTCCTGAGTCAGTTTTGGAAGGAATTTATGAGACTACAAGGAGTTCAGCTTTCTTATTCCACTGCTTATCATCCGCAAAGTGATGGCCAAACGGAGGTATTAAATCGTTGCTTAGAGTCTTATCTAAGATGTATGTGCATGCATTGTCCTAAGCAGTGGGTCAAATGGCTGAGTTTAGCTGAATGGTGGTATAATACCACTTTCCATTCTGCTATAAAGACTAGTCCTTTTGAGGCTTTATATGGTTTTCCACCACCATTACATATTCCTTATATTCCGGGTGATACCAACATTGAGGCAGTGGAAATTCTTTATCGAGATAGAGAAGTTATGATCAATCAGCTTAAGCAAAATCTAGTGCAAGCTAGGAATCGCATGAAGCAGTATGCTGACAAGAAAAGAACTGAAAGGCAGTTTAAAGAAGGAGATTGGGTTTATCTCAAATTGAAATCTTTTGTGCAGACTTCCTTGAGATTACAGAAACATTCCAAATTGGGGCCTAAGTATTTTGGTCCTTTTTTGGTATTGCAGAAAATTGGAAATGTAGCTTATAAATTGGATTTACCTGCAAGTGCACAACTTCATCCAGTGTTTCATGTATCCTTGTTGAAGCCAGCTCATGGTAGTAATGTTCCAGTTGTTCCATTGCCGGTGGGTTCACGGTTCTTATTGCAGCCACGTTCGATAATTGATAAAAGGGTGGTCAGGAGAGGTGATAGAATGGTACAACAATTACTTGTCCATTGGAAAGATTTACCTGTGTCAGAAGCATCGTGGGAATTTCAAGAGGAGTTTGAGCTTCGCTTTCCTAAGTTTCATTCTTGAGGTCAAGAATGGTTTTTTGGGGGGGAAATTATGTTGCTATGCATTCTATATGACAGGGGTCATAATTGTAATATTAGTATAATACAGGGATTAAAAGGTCAATAAAAGGTCTTAAGGGGAGAACTAGTTAGTTTTGGGTAGGAAATCGTTGTAACTGGTATATGTAGTTGGTTAAACAGTTGGAATGACAGCTATGATTTGAGTCTTCTCCTTTCTCTTTGGTTTCTATCAATTTGTAGCTAACAATAATATATCAATATACATCAAGCAACGTCCACGTGAGCAGAGAAACATCAAACAACAAGTTCCCTGTTTCATTCAAAAATCTACTACATATACTACTTAAATCATCCACATGAAAAGAGTACTATCAGATCCAACGAATCCCATTGTTTTCGAAAACATCATTCAAGAACTATCCTATATCAACATCAAACATTCACATAAAGACGTTGTTCTAACCTGATGTTGATGTCGTAGCGGAGTGTGCGTTAAGAAGAGAAATAAACGGAGTTTCGAGTCGTAGTATTGTGAGCCACCGGAGGTAGAACGGGGAGCACCGGTGTCGTCGGGGTCTTGAACTCGCCGGAGAAGAAAGTGGCAGCGGTTGTCATGGAGTTTCGGGTGAGGGGGAGCGGATCAAGTGAAGCGGCAGGTAGGGTTTGCGTGGGTTCTCTCATGAATACATGCGACGCAATTCCTAATGAGGTGAAGGGTGGTGAAACTTGGGCTCCTGGGCCGTGAATGAATCAAAAGGAATTCAGTTCCTTTTGAATTCCAACCACTCCAAAGTTTCTAGTATTATGGTCCGGTCCTCCAACCACTAACATATATAAATTTAACTTCGGTGCATAGCAAGTGTTTAGGTAATGCACATATGCACTATCTTTATTATTATTAATAAGGTGAATGAAGTCACCAACTATAGATTATTATTATACACACAAAAATAATAAATATAATGCACCCCAAATATATAAAACACACTGTGTAAATAAGTACAAGGTTAAGTCAAATAGAGATCTTGAAAACTCGGATTGTCACAGTAAAAAATACACTTTAAAAAAACGCCATATAAACTAGCATAGAGATGAAAACGCCATATATATTTAATTATTTTGGGGCAAAGAAATCATAACGCCATTGTTTAGCGGGAAGTGGACAATGACAATCGTACCCCAGCATAACAATTAGCGCTCCCAGCCACGTGTTGGGCCAGGATCTGTTCTCACCGTTCTCTCCTGATCCCGATTATATATATATATATATATATATATATAGGGAGCCGTTAGAATGAGAACCACCACGAGTTATGAGAACCACGAGAACCGCGCCCCGCGGGTGGCCGTCGGCGACGAAATTTTTTTTACACCTAGATCCGTATATTTTAGTGGGGGGTTTAAATTTTCGGTTCAAACGGCGCGCCCGATGGGGTAGTTTTTTACGCCCAAAGTTTGGTAAAAAAAAAAGAAAAATTAAAAAAACCCAAACTTTGGGCGTAAAAAACTACCCCCTCGGGCGCGCCGTTTGAACCGAAAATTTAAACCCCCCACTAAAATATACGGATCTAGGTGTAAAAAAAATTTCGTCGCCGACGGCCACCCGCGGGGCGCGGTTCTCGTGGTTCTCATAACTCGTGGTGGTTCTTATTCTAGCGATCCCCTATATATATATATATATATATATATATATATATATATATATATATATATATATATATATAGGGGAAGGTTCAAATGAAAACCACTAGTTATTGTGAAAACTCGAAAACTAATTAAAAAAAGCCAAAAAAACATACAATTTTTTTTTTTTTTTGCAAACCAATTTTCACAGGTTTTATTATATATAAAAAAAAATCAAAAAAAAAACAAATTTTTTTTTTGTGTAATGCACATGTGTAATACTACACCTGTGTAGTGGTGCACATGTGTAATACTACACATGTGTATGTGTACTACACAAGTGTAGTATTACACATGTGCACTACACAAATTTTTTTTTTTTTTTTGAAATTTTTTTTTATACATAAAAAGCAGCGATTTTTGTAAAAAAAATGAAAAAAAAAATTTGTGTGTTTTTTAGGCTTCTTTTAGTTACTTTTCGAGTTTTCACAATAAAAGTGGTTTTCATTTGAACAATCCCCTATATATATATATATAGAATAGATCATGAGAAAACTAGTTTAAATGAGAAACCAAAAAACTAACTAAAAAGCCTAAAAACATACCAATTTTTTTTAAATTTTTTTAAAAAAATCACAGGTTTTTATGCATGGAAAAAAAATTTCAAAAAATAAAAAAAAATATTTTTTGTTGTATTCCACATGTGCACTACTACGGATATAGTGCACATGTGGAGTACACATATAATGCACATGTGAAGTACAACAATTTTTTTTATATATATAAAAACTAGCGATTTTTTTATAAAAAATTGTAAAAAAAAATTGATATGTATTTTAGCTTTTTTTTTAGGTTTGTTTAGTTAGTTTTCTAGTTTTCTCATTTATATGTAGTTTTCTCATGATCCTCTCCCTATATATATATATATATATATATATATGGCCAATCTTTTAAATTGTAAACCCGGTTCGCTTCACTTTATTTACCTTGGACTTAAAGTTGGTGCTAACATGAACTTAGTTAGCAACGGGTCCCCGGTAATTAATACTTTCACATCACGACTCTCACTTTGGAAAGCATCAACGTTATCTATTGGGGTAGGACAACGCTCATTAAGTTAGTTTTAGACACATTTCCTTTATACTACTTATCTTTATTCAAGCCCACGGATGGTTTTAAACAAACTTAAAAAACTTGTAAGGGATTTTCTTTGGGTTAGATGGCATAATGTCATTAAACCGGTTGCGCATAGGGGTCTTGGATTAGGATCTCTAAAAGATATGATATTAGGCATCTAGCAAAATAGGCTTGGAGATACAAGGTGGAGGTGGGAAGGTTGTGGAGAGAGGTAATTTCGAGCATCGACTTTAATCTGGTACACGATAACTTCCTACCATCAAAATGTGGTATTTCTTGTGTTTGGAACAACATTGCAAGAATAGAGGTTACACTCAAGAAAGACCATATCCACCTTAATCATCTTATAAAAGGCACAGTGGAAAACGGATGTGAGGTTCAGTTATGGTCTAATGTATGGGTTTCCAGACTACTTCTTCAACATTTTTCCCAGCTTTGTATTCTTTGGAAAAATCAAAGGGTGCAGGGTTTTGGATAGGCTATTAGCGTTGGGTCAGGCTACGGCCCCTCAATGGTGTTGGCATAGACAACCATATTCCAACTCGGTGCTGGTAGAATTTAACGAGTTAATTGTAGTTTTTTCACATGAAATCTTATCGGCTCATGATGATAAATGGGTATGGTTGGCTAACGATTCAGGTTCTTTCATGGTTAAATTGCTTAGGAAGATTATTACGGGTAACACTTCTACACCTTGTGATAAGTGTCACACCCCAACCGATGGCGGAAACATTGGGGCGTGGCACTGAGCGAAACAGATTGTTCAAGAGTATCCATAACAACTATTAATGACAATATATTTAACGTTAAAGTCCCATACCAATAACATATAAAGTAAAAAACAGTTATTGCAGATAGAGTTTCTCAAAAACAAGTAAACTGTTCCGACAACTCAGATTTCTTATTTGGTGAGTTTCTAGACCTCCTACTCGATTCATCAAAGCAGACATAGCATCTTATCAACCTGTCACATACGTTAAAATAAAGTCAATACACAGAGTGTAAAGGTGAGTACACAAGTTTGTATAGTATATAGAATAGCGAAAGCGTTTACGCATAACCAGCATGTAACACGTAGAAATGTGACGCAAGTAAGCTATCGACAATGACGTATGCAACCGACATGACTACGAGTGTAGAATGCGCAACACATTATCACCACTGTGACCATGCGAAGTAATACCCTTAACAACCCCTCTCCACGATAAGTGCTGAGTCCAAACTATAGTACTATCGTTGCTAAGGTGTCAGGCAACAATCACCGTGTAAACATAACATACAAGCATTCATCGAGTCACGTATAACATGCGAAAGCGGTTAGCATTTAAAAGTGCTTGCATTATGTGTAGATGTGTTTTGATAGAAAACGTATGTAACACCCAAAAGTGCATTAAGCGAAAAAGGGTTCGAGTATACTCACAGTGTGTGTTTAGCAAGTAAACACAGTATTTGGATTGAAGGGAGCGCGTTGAGATTTGCCTGGGCATAGAATAGTAGCGTAAGCGTTGAACAACGTGTAAAACAGCGTGTCGGATGAGATAGGTGTCGAATGTTGAGTCGATCGGATGATCATCCGGACTGATGGTCATCCGGACGGATGACCATTCGAATGGTTGGTCATTCGATTGAGTGAGAGTGTTTGTAAATTGTTTCAAACTTTGAAGTTTTCGTTATAGTCTAAATCAAATCATCCGGTCGGATGGTCATCCGAACGGATGGCCATTCAATCGGACGTCTATTCCTTTGAGAGTCTGATATTCTTTGAAGTTTTGATCAAATCGTTTTGAAACATTGGGAGGTTATAAAATAGACTGATCACCTGGTCGAATGGTCATTCGACCGGATGGCCAACCGATCTGATGGCCACTCGAGCGGGTGACCAGCTGGTTTGAAATCTCGTAAAATTTTCCAAGTTAAAAGTTTTGAAGTTTAACGGAGACGGCGTGATGACGTGTCAAACAACGGAGATCCACACCAAGTCCAGCTCAATCGATCGTATGGGAAACACCCCATTCGTGCAGAATTACCATTATTGATGGAACCTCATGTTTAACCCATGAATCGGTCGTCTCTCCAGTGGAAATCCGTTTTCAGACTGGTTTTCAACTAAAGAGCGAGTAGAGAGCCTGAATGAGTCTAGATTCCTTCGTTTTTTAATAGAATGTTGAAGAAAGTTTGAAGAAAACATGGAAATAGTTGGAAAATGTTTAGATCTCGTTATGATTTGTGTAAAAGATTGAGGAAATCCTTTAGATCTGAACATATCTTGATGAGATGAGGTCACACAACAATTTTCATGCGAAGCCGTGATGACGTCACCTTCGAGGAGTCCAAATCAGGTGATTTCTAGGTGAAAACCACTGATTTTCATGGAGGAGATGATGAAGAAGTGTGTAGTGATGATGGAAGTACAAGATCTAGGGTGAAATAGATACGGATTAGCCTTGGATCGAGAGAAAAGTTCTTGAGAGTGAACTAGGAGCGTCTGGTCGGATAGAGCTGTCACATCAGTGAACAGTGATGTGACAGTCGGGTATTTATAGTGTGGGTGAGAGATTAACGCGGTGGAGTAGTGGGTCAGATGGCCAGTCGATCGGATGGCCAGTCGATCGGATGGCCATCCGATCGGATAGCCATCCGGTCGGATGTCCATTCGATCAGGGTGGTCATTCGACCAGCCGAGTTGTGTTTTGTTGTTTTCCGACTTTCGTTTCGTGTGTTAAGCGTTGCGTTGTGTTTGAGCGAGTTACGAGTGAGCGTTGCGATGAGATAACCACACATAACATTTAAACAAATAATTACACAAATAACACACATAACACATAAAATGCATAAAGTAATTCTGAGATTTGAGTTTGCGATTGTGATGTGATAGCGTTTAGTATAACATGCGATGTAATATGCGATAAACTGATTTAAATAGTATGTGTTGTAAGTAGCGTAGAAATGAGATAACTGTGTTTTGAATAAGCGTTGTGAATGCGTTGTAAAACATAGCTTAAAAATATCGGTTAAAATAGTTTAACCCTTTAGCGATAATCGGAATCTTGAGAGTACAACTCAATTAAGCAATAAATGACTGATACAAGTAATGACCCGAAGAGTCGAGTTGTTACAGCCTCCCCTACTTTAGGGAATTTTGTCCCGAAATTAAGGCACAGGTTTAACAAAGAGTTGTGGCTATTTAGCTTTCATATCACTTTCGAGCTCCCAAGTGAACTCGGCGTTGTGTTTGCCTTCCCAGCGAACCTTCACTATAGGAATGCGAGAGCGTCGGAGTATCTTGGTCTCTCGGTCCATGATTTCTACTGGCTTTTCCACGAAGTGTAGAGTTTCGTTAAATTGCAAGTCCTCGAGAGGAACATGCAGGTTTTCTTCGGCTAGACACTTTTTGAGATTCGAAACGTGGAAAGTCGGATGGACGTTGCTGAGTTCTACCAGTAATTCGAGTCGGTAGGCCACTTTGCCAATTCTTTCCAGAATCTTAAAAGGTCCAACGTATTGAGGCGCTAGTTTTCCTTTCTTGCCGAATCAGATCACCCCTTCCAAGGTGAAACCTTTAGGAGTACGTGATTACCAACTTCGAACTCAAGGGGCTTGCGACATTTATCGGCGTAAATCTTTTGACGACTCCGTGCTTTCAAGAGATTGTCACGTATCTGGAGGATTTTGTCAGTCGTTTCCTGTAATAACTCAGGACCGGTAATTTGCGCGTCTCTGATCTCGTGCCATACAATAGGCGATCGACATTTTCTTCCATATAATGCCTCAAAGGGTGCCATTTGAATGCTAGAGTGATAACTGTTGTTGTACGAGAATTCAACTAAAGTTAAATGCGAATCACAATTACCACCAAAATCTATAACGCACGAACGAAACATGTCTTCAAGGGTGCGAATCGTGCGTTCAGTCTGACTGTCGGTCTAGGGATGGAAAGCGGTACTGAGATTAAGAGTAGAACCGAGAGTAGATTGAAAAGTTTCCCAAGGGGGCGAGGTAAATCGACCATCGCGGTTAGAGATGATGTCACGAGGTGTCCCATGTCGATAAATGACTTTGTCGGTATAGATTCGTGCTAATCGTTCTACCTTAAAGTCTTCTTGTATCGGTAAGAATTGGGCGGATTTCGTAAGATGATCAACGATAACCCAAATGCTATCGTGACCTGATGGCGTGCGCGGAAGTTTCGTAATGAAGTCCATAGCTATACTCTCCCATTTCCACATCGGGATCTCGGGTTGTTAGAGTAAGCCAGAGGGTCGTTGGTATTCGGCCTTGACTTTTGAACAAGTCATGCATTTCGAAACATCAAGAGCGATATCCGTCTTTATTCCAAGCCACCAATACCTGGCACGCAGGTCATGGTACATCTTGTCGGCACCGGGATGAATGGAATATCGGGAATTGTGGGCTTCGGTCAGCAAAATCTCTCGTAGATTATTGCGACTAGGTATCCAAATGCGGTGGAGATAGTGAAAAATACCATTAGGTTTATCCATTTGTTGGTTTTCGGTTCCAAGAATTCGTTCTTCTTTCAAAGTGCGTTCGGTAAAACAGACGTGTTGAGCATCGCGAATGAGAGCTTCGAGGTCGTGTTGGGCTTGAACATTACGAATGCTATGTAAATAGCTTCGGCGGCTAAGAGCATCGGCAACGACATTTGCTTTGCCTGGGTGGTAACGTATCTCACAGTCGTAGTCGTTGAGAAGTTCAACCCATCTGTGTTGGCGCATATTCAGCTCTTTCTAGTTCAAGATGTGTTGTAGGCTCTTATGGTTGGTGAAGACCGTACACTTACTACCATAAAGGTAGTGTCGCCAAATCTTTAACGCAAAAACAACTGCACCGAGTTCGAGATCGTGGGTTGTGTAGTTCTTTTCGTGGATTTTGAGCTATCGAGACGCGTACGCGATAACCTTCTTTCGTTGCATAAGCACACAACCAAGACCTAGGTTAGAGGCATCGCAATAGACTACGAAAACATCGTTTCCATCGGGTAGTGCGAGTACAGGAGCGTTGCAAAGCATATGCTTAAGAGTTTGAAAGGCATCCTCTTGTTTGGTTCCCCAAACAAAAGTCTTGTCCTTATGCGTAAGAGCGGTGAGAGGAACGGCAATTTTAGAGAAATCAGCGATAAATCGACGGTAATAACCCACCAATCCGAGAAAAGAACGAACTTCGGACGCGGTTTTCGGTGTAATCCAACTCTTAACTGCTTCAATCTTCGTGGGATCGACGTGAATACCTTGGCTATTGACGATGTGACCGAGGAATTGAACCTCCTCGAGCCAAAATTCACACTTGGAGAACTTGGCGTAAAGGCCATTCCCTTGGAGAAGTTCAAGTACCAAACGTAGATGTTGCGCATGTTCGTCTTTCGACTTCGAATAGATAAGGATATCATCGATAAACACGATGACGAAGCAGTCGAGAAAGGGTTTACACATGCGATTCATCAAATCCATGAAAACCTCGGGTGCGTTGGTAAGACCAAAGGGCATAACGATGAATTCATAATGGTCGTAGCGATTGTGAAAAGTGGTTTTAGGGATATCTTCCTCCTGAATTCGCAATTGATGATAACCAGAGCGTAGATCGATCTTAGAAAAATGCGTAGCGCCTTGCAATTGATCAAATAAATCATTGATTCGGGGTAAGGGATAGCGATTCTTGATAGTAAGCTTATTGAGTTCTCTATAATTGATGCACATTCGGAACGTTCCATCCTTCTTTTTCATGAAAAGGACAGGCGCGCCCCATGGAGATGTGCTAGGGCGTATGAAGCCTTTATCAAGTAGTTCTTGGAGTTGACTAGAAAGTTCACGCATTTCAGACGGAGCGAGACATTAAGGGGCTTTAGCGACGGGGTTAGCTCCAGGGACGAGGTCGATATGAAAATCAATATCACGACTCGGCGGTAGACCAGGTAAATCGTCAGGAAAGACATTAGGAAAATCACGGACCACAAGTACCTTTTCCATTGACTTCTTTTCCTTTTCCTTCTCCTCTACTACGATGTGTTCTAAGAAAGTCATGTCTTCCTTTCGGAGATACTTGCTTGCTTGTATGCACGACATGAGTTTGAGTTCCTTTGAAGATACTTCGCTATAGACACAGAGTTGATCACCGTTTGAAAGAGAAAAATGAATCATCTTTTCGAAACAAACGACTTCAGCATAATTTTCACGAAGAAAATCCATGCCTACTATAATATTGAAACTACCAAGTTGCATCGGAATGAGATCGATCG
>JARYGA010041869.1:0-36282 GCA_030545235.1 Helianthus tuberosus
GAAAGAGGCTAGCATGGAACTCTATGTATCGGATAATTCAAGATTCAACAATGGTATTGTGTTTGGAATTTGTATTTTACTTGGATATATTATATATTTTGTTGAAGCTTTTGTGTTAATTAAATGCAGATTGATGAATATTTTCCAACGTCTGATTTAGTTCCCGCCAGTGAAGAGTCGGATACCGTGTGGTTTGGCTCGAGTTTGCAACACCTATTCAGTTTTGGTTTAATGAAACCAGTCTCAGAAAAAATGCAGACATCTCTGGAACCACATATGTTTGAAAATATGGATGTAGACGGTGGATGCAATGATGGTTTAGACGGTTTTCATGGCAAGGTTGATGGAGGCAATGATGGTTTTCATGGAAAGGTCGATGGTTTTTCTGGTTCGGAAGCTCATTATAACATGAATGCATCCCCATATTCAAGGAAAAAAAGAAGTGGAAAACCGCTCGGTGGGTATCAAGTTGATGATGAAACACAAAAGTTTTTGATAGAACAATTTCAAAAACTTCTAGATGATCGGTTTGAGGTAAACTACCAGAGGTTGGCTAAGTTGGTGAAGCCGGAGGTAACAGTAAACCACTTATTTCTTTATCAAACAATTCTTACCTACTATATCTTATATTGTAACGTTTTTTATAGTCGACAATTTCTAAGGGAGCAGATGGAGCATCTAATGCTACTGAAAGGGTAAATTTGTTGGACATTTGAATTACATAGAAATAATGTATTCATTAGTAAAAATAATTTGTTTATTTTAGGTTGATGCAGTCTCGTATGGTGCAAATTACAATTGTAGCGATTATCATGTGAAGACCGACAAGTTGCATTCGAGTAATGAAAAAGTGAGTCACTTTTCTATGTAAAATATCAAAAAGTAAAAATTCTCAAAATGATTTATAACGAGATATTATTTTTGGGGCAGTTCAAGGACATAGAAGTCGCCGAGATTAGAAAATCCGATAGGTTATCAAAGCCGAGCTCGTGGTTGCTGTCACCTTTCGTTGTTTTGAACAAAGTGGCGGGTAGGAAAAAGCGGAAACAAGATAAAGAAGTTCCGCTGAAAAAAAATAAATGAAATAAAGGAGTGGGCCGAAAAGGAGCAAGCTGCGGTTAACAAAGGTGAGTCGAGGCTTCGGAAACTTGGCCTTACAATTGCCACAGAAGTTGGCCCAAACTTTTGGCTTTCTTTGCTAGGCAAACAACGGAGCGGTTGGTTAGACAATGATGTAAGAACCAACTTTTTTATGTAAAGTAATATTTAGATTATAATTTATAATATATTCAACACTCTATCATTTTACAGCATATCTATGCTTGCATGATAGACTTGTATAACTCGAGAAAGAAGACCGACCGTTGGTGTATTTTACCACCTCATTTCCAATGGTCGATTTTTAACTCTGGGACGAAGAATATGTTTAAGTATTATTTCAATGGATCATTAGAGCCCTTTCCACGAATTGACCAAGTTGACGAGGTAACAAAAAAAATTAATTTTTATTTAGAAGTATTTTTTTGGTTTATTTTTTATTCAGTTTGTCGAATATTTGTAGGTTTATGTTCCGTTGAATGTACAAAACAAGCATTGACTCTTGGGTGTAACAACCCGCTTATCGCTCTTGTTACTCTCGTTACGCCTAGCACCCGAGATTCGGATCATAATGTAACTATATCGCTTACTACACTACTTCGCATATTTTCGCATTTTAACGCATACTTTCAACACGCTATATCGCACATCACAACGCATACACTAACGCTAACGATGACATCACGTGAGTACTTAAGCTACTCCCCTCGCTTGTCGTGACGCAAACGCTAACGCTAACGATGACATCGCGTGAGTGCTTAAGCTACTCCCCTCGTTCGTCGTGATGCGACGCAAACGCAACGCAAAATCGAAACGCAGTTACTTATGCTATGACCTATTGTACTATTAGTTATATATATATAATAACTATCTAGGTGCTGAGACTGTTGAAACACGCACTCGCGGACACGCGCAATTCAACGTATCGCACCGAAACACGATACTACTTGATGCGTGTGTAGCGTTATAAATTTTTCTTTATATTTTAAGCCTTTTTTAACACGTTAGTCAAGTTTTTAAATTTATAAAACACGATATTCTACTAACACTAAACACACATATGGGCAAGTGCACCCATCGTGAGCGTAGTATAGCGTTGGTAAGATACCGAGGTCGTCCAAGGACATAAGAGCTTTTAGTACCGGTTTATCCTCAACGTCTAATCAAATCAAAAGTTTTAGAAAAGGTTTTTAAACACGAAAATTAAAAACTAAAATGCTGAAAAATAAAAATAAAATAAAAAACAGATAGACCAGATGAATCACTTGGATCCGACTCGCCTTTAATGTAACCTTTGATGATTTCCGCACTTTTTAAGAGATTATCTTAGTTATAGTAGTAGGCCCCTCTTTTGAAGGTAACGTTACCCTCAACCCAGTGGTTTGAGTCAGCAAGGATACAATCCGAATGGTCGGAATATTGGAAGATAATTAATTAAATTATTAATGTGTAATGTGGTAGGCCCCTCTTTTGAAGGCGACGTTACCCTTGGCTAAGTGGTTTGAGTCAGCAGGGATACAATCCCAAGTAGCCGGGTTAATGTATTAATAGCAGTTTACATATGAGGGGATCAAGCTATTCGCACCCCCACCATCCAATACCAGTGGGTATTGAAGGAGGTCCTAGTAAGCTTGACCCATGTCCTTGCAGGATCTATACACTGAACAAGGCAAGAACCTTACCAAACCATTCCCTTGACCCCCGACCAGGTAGCCAACATATCTCTATATAGACCGTAGAGATATGAATGGTGAAAATCTTTTATTTTATATAGACAGTAAAATAATGACAAGACACCATGGACAAATGATAAGGAAGTTTTACCTTCAACATAAGAAACTAGTTATTAAAGTCATTAATACAAATCCAAATAAAAAGTGCGAAAAGATTAAAAATCAAAAGTATTACATTAAATGTTTGTCTTCACCAAGTGATGTAAGAGACTTAGGCAAACATGGCCTTTGATTGTCAAGAACTCTTACTATCAATCTTGGATCTCGAGACTACTACACACACTTTAGGTGGATGATGGATGATGGTGGTGGGTGTGGGTGTTGTGATGGTGGTGGAGTGTGGGTGAAGTGGGAGAGAGGTGGTTTGCCAAGGGATGCCTTTGAAGTGAGCCAAACACCCCTATTTATAGCCTGCAAAGAAGCTCGGACACGGCCCCGTGTCTGCTGGACACGGCCCCCTGTCCATCCTTATTCTCTTTCTTCATTAATTGCAATTTGTCTGCATTAGCTCCACACACCCCGTGTCTGCTGGGCACGGCCCCGTGTGCAGAAGCGTATCTGTACTATCAAGATTTGCAAGTTTATGCGTATCTTAGCGTTGACCACGACCCGTGTTGAGTTGGGCACGCCCCCGTGCTGGGAATAGAAGCTTCCATTGTTTTGTCTTTTCTGCAGACACTTGGCTACGCCCCCCGTGTCCGCTGGGCACGGGGTCGTGGTCAGCTTTCTGATTACTTTGTTTTTGCTTGGGAAGATGCTGTCGAAGGGTTGGGCATGACAAATTTATTCCTTTCCTTCGTATTATGTTAGATTTTGTTGCATATTTGTTCCTTTTGTTCATTTACGCTCATTTGGTCCTGAAAATACAAAAGGAAGACAAAAGCATACTTTTTCCAACATTAGTACTAAAAAGGGGTTAGTTTTATGCCTCTTTTGATGTAATTTATATGTTGCATTTTACACACATCAAATACCCCCACACGTGTTGGGTTCGAAAGTCTAAGCGGTTGTTTAGACCGCTTAACTCACGACCCTAAATAAGCACTAAACTAAAAGTGACGAGTTAAACATGTCAAAACATGTTTAACTAAGTTAGCAAACAAGTTTGATATCAAAACAAAGTGTTTTGATACCTGAAAATAGCTTCGTTGCAAAATAATCATAAATACGTATTTTGACCGAAACTTTGACTCGTCACTATTGCAAAATAATCATAAATACGTATTTTGACCGAGTCGTAGTGACGAGTCATAGTTTCGGTCAAAATACGTATTTATGCATATTTTTCAACGAAGCTATTTTCAGGTATCAAAACACTTTGTTTTGATATCAAACTTGTTTTCTAACTTAGTTAACCATGTTTCAACATGTTTAACTCGTCACTTTTAGTTTAGTGCTTATTTAGGGTCGTGAGTTAAGCGGTCTAAACAACCACTTAGACTTTCGAACCCGACTAGTTTGGTCGATCATTAGGATCTGACCAAACATGTTTTGTAACCATAGTTGTATAGGGAATAACCTTTCGAGGTTATACCTTATGGTCTCACTTCGTTTAGTTAGTTGTATGATAGGTAGTTTATATGCCTTAGGAAATGACCAAAATGCCCTTTTTACGCATAATTTCATTTTAAGCATATGTAACCTAAATTTTGACATCTAAACTGAATATGCAATGTTATTAGACATGTTAAGGCATATAATACTTGTCATAGGACTAGTTAGGCGGTCCGAACGCGCTTTTGCACGAACGACACGTTAAAGTAGCGTAAACTACCTTAACGAATCGTAACGGGTCGTAAGCACTTAGGATAGGGTCCGACTTAGAATGTAGGCTTTGTTAAACCATATCGTATGAGTTCCAATACTCATTTGGTTTACGAGACCTCATTTTATCCGATCTTCTGATTTAGGTCCGGTTTATTAACATAGTTACCTATATTAGGTACCGTTTCATTCCGTGATCTTTCAAGCGTTGTTTGGTTGTTATTTCAAGACTATTAAGCAATATCAAGTGAGTACATTGTCCCCTCTTTTACTATTTTCAAATATTTTGGGGTGATACACATGTGCTTACTTGTTACTTTCGTGATTTTAATGCTTTCATGACATATACTTGCTATATTCATTAGTACGCATATAGTACATGATTTCCATTATGCTTTGATATGTATGTTGACTGAGCATGCTAGCACATTGATTTCATAAACATTTTTGTTACATATGTTTACTTAGCATATGAACACATTGATTTACATTACATTTCTGCTATGTATATTTACCGAGCATGCTAGCACATTGATTTACATGACATTTCTGCTTCGTATGTTTACTTAGCATACTTAGTACATTATTTTCACATAACATGCTTACATTTGGTATGACATTTGGTTTGTTTAACGGGTCAAAAATACATTCATTAACACTAATCACGCCGCTCGGTAGTATGTAGTGGTACCATAGGAATTGACAACTCCCATTCCTGGAATCCTAGGTTTGTTTGGACGTAAGGAATGACAGAATCCGATATACATAATTGATAAACCTTTAACTTGTTAAGGGTTTGTCCGTCAGTCCTAAGGCTTGAATGTATGCGATAAACAATACTGTATAAATGTTTGTATCAGTAAAGCATTGATTTTGCAAAACATAACTTTTGATATAAACTACGGTTCATTCAAGGACATTGTTTTGTACATGACATTAGATTTCACATGACATTTGTTTACACATTGACATTATACATATGGTTAGAGTAAATACTTTTTACTTGCCATACATTACATTTGATTATACATGACATGGTTTATATTTGACACTTGGACATTGATTACACATAAACATCTTAACATTGGTTTAAACAAAACATTTTGGTGGTTATTGATAATTGATTTAAATAACGAAGCGTGTGTAATATGATAAAAGCATGGTGGATACATCGTTGGTACTTCCTATATATAAGTGATTTTATGATATTACATGTCGTAGCGTCATCTAAATCATTTCGATAAAAACATGATACATTTTATACAATTTACATATTTTCACAAGACATTATTTTACAAACAACATATTTTTTACAAACTCATTTTTACTTGGTTATTTATTTAACCATGCATTATTCTTTTATATCATCTGATTTTCTTATCGATTTTCGTATGATTTATAAAAGAAAATATTTTTATAAGGTTCATGACTGCTTTTTGTTAAACATTTCTTTTTAACTTACAAGTCATGAATCCTGGACTTTGGGGAAGGGTTAGGCTTGGGTTAAAGGTGGGTGGTTTTGCGATGCGATTGAGCGCGATCAAATTTCTAGCGAGTAATATAATAGATTTCACATAGGAACCACATAGGAGGCACAGATTTCCTAGATTTCCACACAATTGATTTGTTTTGTACATATAGTTAGTTGTAGTTTATATTTACACACACATGTCGGTGTTGAATGCGCGAGGACGCGATGAAGAGGGAGAGAGCAAGAGTGAAAACGAGTAATTAGACATTAGTTTTGTTGCGAACATTCGGTTGTCGTTTTACATTGCGATGGTTGTGCGAGTTGTGTGTTTTACAAAAGCAGGGAGCGAAAATCGATAAATCAAGAAATCGATAAAGCATAAAGTTTAAATTGTAAACATATAAGCATAAATAGATTCCATATAGCGCAAAATCGGTGAGTCGTAAGCTAGAAAAGTAGATAGAGTGCCTCGGGTGTTTAGGCGTCGACTGCCCAAGATAACCCAACTATACCCAACCAGCTCGCGCACGCGCATTGCCGTAGAAGGCTTATGCTTCCACTGGGATGCAGCTCATGGCATTCGTCTTCCTGGTCATCGCATGGCTCGAGTTATCGTTATAGCCAAGTCCTTGGTTAGAGCTTTTGAAAACCATTTTATAGAGAGCGGAACGGTTTATTAAGATATGGGTGTAGGATCGTCGTGCGACCTTAATGAGTCATTCAGAACCGTTTTTGCTCAATACGAGAGGCAGAAACACACATATTGAGGAAATTCAGCTTGCAATTCACTTTAAATTGTCTTATGATTGATATAACAACGTTTTACAGCGAGTAGACACTTCGGCAGCAGTTCGACTCTGAAACCGGAAAGTTACAAATGAAATGGCACACCAGGTATTTATAGGCATGACTATTTCGCACGAAACCGTTCATGAAAAATCAACTTCACATGAAATGACTATTTCGTGCGAAATAACCAGTTGATTCCGTGCGAAATACCCCTACAATACATATTTCTCATATTCTCGAATAACGTGCCCTGATCTATCTAAACACAAATAAGACTCGATACAAGACGAAGTCGACAGACATATGCACCAACAGACTCCCCCTTGGATGTTGACGAAGTCCTCCGTGTCGAGTCTTCAATCTTCAGTCTTTCTTCTTGTTCTCTCCGAAGTATCTAACATTGTATAGCATCCTCAATCCTCTCTCTTGTCTCTATCAGCTAATCTCTCCCTTGGATGTTGATCTATCATCTTCACAATCTTTGAATATAAATCTCGAGCTTTCTAATTCTCTTGATCAGATCTCTTGATTCCTTAAGTTCTTCAGCATCCATAGTACCAAGATTGTAACCTGGTTCACATTTCGCTCAGGATCAGAAACCTGGCTAACCTGCACACATCTCTACCTCACAATAAATTTCACAAATTTATATACCACTTGCAGATATTAATTAATCAATAAATGATTTTACAATGTTAATATCTGATGAACCACTTGTAGAAATACCAGTTTTCTTTTCAAACAAATTTTCATCTCAAACAAACTCTCCCAAAACTTTTTGTTCATCATGTTTAGTACTTGGAATTTTGAAAATCAGCTCTACAACATTAGTTGTCGAAAATCTTTTTGTATTTTTCAAAATTTTATGCTAAAACACACCAAAAATCTTTTTGGATTTTTGATTCTAACAAAATGTAGTAAAGAAATATTTACAAACAATATTTTTGTGAGTTTGTGAAAGAGGATTATATCAGTTTTTGAGACCAATCACTAGCACCATTAAGCTTTAAACATTTTAAGCTCTAAACAATTCACTTAGATTGTCAGTATATTGATCCACTTAAATTTTCACACAAAGTTCAACTGATTCGAGATACGAGATTAATGTTTTAAACACTTAGACTTATACGCGTGTCCCACCTCAGAATATACTCCCGTGTCCAGATCCCAATATTCAGTCTTACAGGTAAGTATACCTAGATGATATCTATAAAGGGTTAAATGCGAGGGCCATGAAAGCTCAGGCTATTGCTTCCGCGAAATCAGAGAGATGATGGCTTCAACTTTAGGTGTGTTCCCTTTAGAGAATCTTTTCTTCAATAGCACATGATTAGCATTTTACAATGTTTCATCATTTTTATGCTGAGGGGGGTGCTAATATTTTAAGCAAGCGAAAAGTATTATACGGGGACTAGGCCATTGCTTCCGCAAAATCAGAAGTCCCGGGATAATACCCCAGATATATCTAAGCATAAAGACCTAGTATCTCAGAAAGAAGGACATTTCAAACAAGATTTCGGGGGTTACCCATATATCCGAGAGATGTTCCTCACGAGATAAGTAAGTTTGAAATTTAGGTTTATATCTCTAAAACAGTCTACTAAATGTGTAAAAACCTGCTGGCATATCATCAGTGCGATCGTTTATCACATTTTTACTTTCCAATTCTTTAGCGTGCTGTGATAGTCCACTGATGTACTATCATTTCCTCTTTTTTCAACAAAAACTCATTTTTGAATCTATCAAATGATTTTGACTTTTATAGATTTTATCATGTTTTTGAATTTTTCAAAATTTCTAATGTTTTTGAATATTCTGAAATTTCTTACTCCCCCTAAAATTCAAAACCATTTAAAGAAAATTTGAAAACAAACAGTATAAGAAAAATTGACAAACTGATATCGAATCGCGTCAAATCGCCATTCTCTTGGCATAAACAATCAGAATTCCCCCTGACAACAAACTATTTTCCCATAATGATTTCAAAACACTTAAGTTTATTTTAATCAAAATGTTTTTTCCGGAAAATAAGTTTCGTTGATTTCATAAAACCACTTGTAGGTTAGGGGATCAATTCATCACCTTGTTCTTTCATCTTCAACCTTTTGAAAAATATAACAGTTTTAAATTCAATCAACAAATACCACTTGTAGGAAATCAAGTACAACTTAATGTCCCTGATTCACCACTTGTAGGTTTTCACAAACACACATAATTCAAGAAAGATGTCGATTCCTGCTCCACGAATACCAACATGGGAGCTCCGGCAAGTCCAGAGTTTAATCATAATAGGTTCTATCCCAGTTACCCACTTGGGATGACCCATCTTTACCTGGTTTCTTTGTTTTCTTCTCATAAAAATCCTTTACTCCTTTGACCTTCCCGTCAACCATTTTTCCAAAAATATTTTGAACTTTGGGGCTAAAGACTTTTTCAAAATCAAAATCTTTCTTTTCAAGAAAAAATTGATTTGAAATCTCAACTTTTTCAACCTTTTGTTTAAAATTTTCAGCTTGCAATGGTGGAAAATTTGCATCATCCATTGGCGGTACTGATTTTTCAACTTTTGGTTCGACTTGAGGTTTCTCTGACTTTGTGGAATCAGATTCATTGCCAGAAAATAGCTCCTCTGATTTTGATCAATCAGAATCATTGCTAGAATTATTATCAGATTTCTTAACGACTCACTTTTGGTTGTCAAGAATTGCTTTTCTTTTGTAAAAACCTTTTGAACATTCACCAATCTCAAATTTCAAGTTTTTGAAAACTTTAAAAGGTTTGATTGGTGGTTCATTTTCAACCATCTTTTCTTTCATTTTAAGAAACACTCCCTGTTTTGTTTGAATTACTTTAGGACAATTCCTGGCAATATGACCAATTGTTTTGCATTGAAAACAGGTTCTCGTTTCTTTCTTTTGAACAACTTCATTCTTCATTCCTTCTTGCTTCTTTGCAAGGAAATCTTTGTTCGTCTACTTTCTGAACAAATGCTCTTTTTCTTCTTCAGTTGATATTCCTGAAACAAAAACAGTTTTTGTTTTAGAAATTTTCTCATTTTTATGATTTTCTGGTAAAATAAAACCAAGTCCTTTCTTTTTAAAATTACCGTTATGGTTTGGTTTCTTTCGATAACCTGAACCAGAACTGTAACCGTTTTTCTTGTTTTCTCTTTGTTGTACTCTTGAGGTGTATTTTTTAGGTTTTTCAAAAAGATTTACATCTTTTATTTTAGAAATATTAATTTCTGTTAGTTTGAAAACCTTTTTGATCATTTCAGTTTTAACACCTCTTATTGGAAATTCTTCATCAGAATATAATTTGTCTGAAGCGTTCAAAGTATAAGCTATTTTGAATGTTTCATCATTCAAATTAGATTTTGATAACAAAAACACTTTATTGTAAACCCGTTTGCCCTTTTTGACTGTTGGACTTGACGTTTCAGACTTTGACTCTGAATTTGACTCCGACTTTGACTCCTCGGTTTCATCTTTATCCAACACCTGATCGACCACTTTCTTTGTTAACTCTGACTCATGATCAGTATCAGATGAAGTGAAAGTGACATCAATATTATCTGGCAAATTATTGGAAGACTCAGATTCCCACTGTAAATTGGTCGCCTTTTTGACTCTTTCCAAATTAGGATTTCGTGGAGAATATCCATTTTCAAGCGGAGGCGGACACTTGGTATAACTGTTAGAAGGTTTCTTACCAGAATGATTTTCTTCAGTATGCTCTTCTTCAAACGCCTTCATTCCTTCAATAGGTGGATAAATCCTGTCAATAACATAAGAAGTACATGAGTAACTTTTTAACAACCTGTTTACTCTTTCTGTTTCTATCCTCTGGGTTTCCAGTTTCTGTTTCAGCACAGCACATTTCTCAATGTAATTATTGACTATTTTCTGCTTTGTCATGAATGCTCCTTGAAGTGTTTTCATAGTTGTTGCATGTTCACTGCTTGATTAATTGTATTGATTCATGGCTTTGTTCAGAACATCATAGGATTCTTTCAATCTGTTCATGTTATGAATCAAAGTATTGTTTTGCTTCTTTACTGCCTCACAATTTTCACATATCACCGGAATCTTTCTTGCATCAGCTTCTGCTTTAACTATGAAAGCTGGAACTTCTTTTACATTTTTCTTTATCACAGGAACTTCTTCATCATCACTGCTAACTTGTTTTTTAACTTTCTTCTTTTTCTTTTGAACTTTTCCATCATCACTGTCACTCTCCTCTAACATTCTTAAATGCTCTTTCATTCTGTTTGCATAATAATCATTATCATTATCACTGTCTTCAACAACTCGAGCAACAAAAGCTTTAGCCAAGAATTCTTTATCTGGACAGTAATTGTCCCAGTTAAAACCTTCTGGTAATCTTTCATCATTTTGATCGATCAATTTGCTCATCAAATATGCTTTCTTTGATTCTTCAATCTCCTTCTTAGCATGAGCAGTTTGTGATTGTTGTTGAGCAACTTGATGATAGATCGCTTTCCGATAGTAATCATTGTTGTTGAATGGATTTTGAGCTCCACTTGCTTCGCGATTTGTGCATTCTTGCTTGAAATGCCCTTTTTCCCTGCAACGAAAACAAGTAAATTTAGATTTATCAAAACCTAAAGTAGAAACATTTGCATCACGGAAATCATCTCTTCCTGTGATCTGTTTAAATTTCTCAGCTCTTCTCAACACACTTGCCATACACCACTTTATGTCTATTAATTCCATTTCTTCAGCATCAATCTGATCGTAATCCTCTTTTGTCAACATTGGATTTCCGATCCTTCCTGCTACTAAACTCCCATACGATTCTAACATAGTCACCAACAAAGACATATGACTTTTTGCAACTTCTTCCGAGTAGTTTTGGTCATTCTCAAAATTTAGTGCAATGTTGCATTGAAGTACTTTACCACTCTTTGTTGCTGAAACATTTGGATCAAATGATGGATATGAAGAAAAACTCATTTTGTTGTTTGATCCTTTAGATGACCTTCCAGAAGAATTTTTAGCACTAAAGGCAGTTTCAATCTTTGGTGACATGTTGGTCTTATCATTAATACCTCCTTTGTAATATAAACCGATATCTTGTTCACCATCAAAATCCTTCATTCTTGAGATCTTCCTTTTTTCCATCTCTTGGGCTTCAAGTTTTTCAATAAACTTTCCCTGTGTTAGATTGCCAAAATCTTTTTTATTATCATGAGGTATGTGCCCCAAGTCTCATGTGGCAATGCATAAGCCAGCTTTTCAATCATTTCTTCATTATCTTTGGTGATGCTCACCCTCTTCATGTTAACTAGCAGATTGCAATATCTTTCGATGATCTCCTTAGTGCTTTCAGTTCTCAAACCACGAAATAAATCGAACTCTTTTTTCAAAAGTGATTTTTTATTCTTGATCATCTCTTTGCTTCCAACAAACTTTGATTTTAATGCTTTCCAGATTGAATATGAAGTTCCATTGTGTTGCAATAAAACTAAGATATCTTCTTTCACAACTTGATGCAATAAACTTGTCATCATTTTTTCATCTTTGAATTTCTTTTTCTCTTCAACACTTAAATCTTTAATTGCAATAACCGCTTCATCATCATTCACCAGTCTAACATATTTTGTTTCAACACATTCCCAAGCATCCAAATAATTTGCTTGAACCCAATTTTCGAATCGTTCCTCCCAACCCTTATACTCCTCAATATTCTTGAGCTTTGGCGGTTTTTGCATGGTGCCCGTTTCATTTTCTAACATTGTGTTCTGTGCAATGGTAATCGGAGTAGCAAAGGCGTTGTAAAATTCTTCTTCCATGATTCGGTATTAAAATTTTACAAATTCAGACTTTCAAATGAAATGAAGATTCTCAAACGAAATACTTTCAAACAGAATGAACTTTTATGCGAAATAGCACTCTCAAACGAAATACTGATTTCGTGCGAAACAGTTCAAACGAAATGACAACTTGGTACGAAATAAGCTGATTTCGTACGAAATGAAAATTCTGATGTGAAGTTTCAAGCGAAATGCCCCTTTCGTGCGAAATGAAAGTAACCCAAGCTATTTCGTGCGAAATAAGTGTGGTATTTCGTGCGAAATGGATGAAATCAATACTATTCCATGCGAAATGCTGCTGACATCATCAATTCAACCATGTTTTTGTCAAATTGAACAAGTTTTAGTCCGATTTTAGATCTAATTCTTTCAAGGCTTTGTTAAAACACAGTTTCGCATAAAATGTGTGAAAATCAAGCCATTTTAACCAAAAAAACTTGTTTAATTTTGAAAAGAAGGTGTAAAAAACAGAATTTGCAGCAGAAATGGTAAGAACGCTTCCTCCTGAGCTCTGATACCACTTGTAGGATCGTCGTGCGACCTTAATGAGTCGTTCAGAAGAGTTTTTGCTCAATACGAGAGGCGGAAACAAACGTATTGAGGAAATTCAGCTTGCAATTCACTTTAAATTGTCTTATGATTGATATAACAACGTTTTACAGCGAGTAGACACTTCGGCAGCAGTTCGACTCTGAAACCCGAAAGTTACAAATGAAATGGCACACCAAATATTTATAGGCATGACTATTTCGCACGAAACCGTTCATGCGAAATCAACTTCACATGAAATGACAGTTTGTCATTTCGTGCGAAATACCCCTACAATACATATTTCTCATATTCTCGAATAGCGTGCCCTGATCTATCTAAACACAAACAAGACTCGATACAAGACGAAGTCGACAGACATATGCACAAACAACGAGTTTCACCCCTGACTTAATAACTTCGCTCCTCACTGTGGTTGTGCTCTTCGAATAAATTCGGGAGTTCCACTGGATTTTGAAATGGAGGCTTTCATTGAGATATGGATGTGACTCTTAGCTTAACAAAGCTTCTCGTGCTAGAAAAATGCGCTGAGTGAGCGATCTTATCGAGAGTTCTTGGTTTTCACGCCTGATCTTGACTGGATCACTCGGTTGTGTTACGCGAGTATTTTCAAAAATGTGTGTATTGTGTTGGCCTTAGGAAAGGCTAAGTATCATTCCAGCCTTAGGAAAGGCTCTTCGTGTGAAGTTATAGTATGCGGTGTTCACGCGAAGTAGTAGCTTTTAGCGAATTCGAACAAGAGTATCAAGTAGGCCCGTGCAAATCCTACTGGGTTCGCACGAGTCGGCCCGTTGGTACCTAGACTATAGACTAGGTCGTTTCTAAGACATTGACCCGGACTAGGTCAAGTCTGGCCTAATTCCCTATAGTTATGGCTCTGATACCAATCTGTCACACCCCAACCGATGGCGGAATAATCGGGGCGCGGCACTAGGCGAATCAGATTGCTCAAGAGAATCCATAACAACTAAATTGCGACAGTATTTAATGCGTTCATTATCCCATACTAATAAACTAGTACAATCACATAAGCTGTCACAAATTTTCAGGTTCTCTCAAACAATACAAATCGGACAACCTAGATTTTAGGTGTGTTTCTAGACTTCCTAGCTTGGTTTGATGTATACTGCGACTAAACCTGCAACATACATTAAAACAACGTCAATACAAAAGTATTGGCGAGTATACAAGTTTCGATAGAGTAGAGTAAAATAGTTAAAAGTGTTTCGAATCACCAAATACATAAAGAGATACCTCAACATACATGCATATAAGACAGATACTACCAGCTAAGTCACTCAAGCTGCGATTGCGATTGCTATTCATCCTAACTAGACCCCGTCGGGTACTATAGTACTATACTAGTTAAGGCGGGACCTCGCGAGTAAAAGTCCGAGCACATATGTAACTAGCATCACGTGTAAATATGCATATCAGTCATTCGCAAGTGATAAATAGTTTGGTTGTATAATTCGTTTGATAAATTCGATTTAATAGGAACGTATGTTACACCCAAAATGCGATAAAAAGGGGTTCGAGTATACTCACAGTCGGTGTTCAGCTAGTAAACACAACTTGGTTGGATTGAAGGGAGCGCGTCTGAGATCAGCGTGGTTACAGATTGATAGCGTAAGCGTCGAAAAGTGCGTTAAACGGTGGCAAGTGAACCAAACGTCAAATGGTAATCCGATCGGATGGCCAGTCGATCCGGTGGCAATCCATTCGGATGGTCATCCGATCGGATGGCCATTCGATTGGATTGTCACCTCATTTGGTGAAGATGTGTTTGTGTATGATGCTTTGACTTTTGAAGTTTTCATTGTAGCATTTTGAAAACAGAGAAGTATCTCTACCCTTCAGGTCGATCGATCGAACGGCGGCTCGATCAGGTGACGATCCGATTAGTAGGACACTTAGTGAGAACAAGTTCACAGCAGTTTGTCACTCGATCGGATTGCAATCCGATCGGGTGGCAATCCGTTTGGAACTGACTATGTATTGAACATGCTGAAAATTGTTTAAGTGTCGAAGTCCTAAACATCACATGGTCGGATGGTCGTTCGATCGGACGGCAATCCGTTCGACTTTCAAGACTTTGAAAAGTTGAAATGATAGTTTAAGTGAGGAACCAAGTGTAATCCGATTGGACGGCTGTCCGATCGGGTGGCAATCCGATCGGATGGCAATCCGATCGGATGGCAATCCGATCGGGCGGCAATCCGTCCCGGTGGCCTAGATCGTCTTGACACTTGTTGGTTTTGGAAGTTTTGTGGTTTTGATCGAGACGATGTGATAACGTGTTAAACAACAGAAACTCCATCATGAACCAAGTCATCCGATTGAACAGGAATCACCCTGATCCGATCAGTTAACTGTCCGTAACGGTTGTTCATGCTTAACCCGAATTTGGTTGTCTCTTTAGACAAAATCAGATCTGGAACCAACACTTCCCTTAGAATGAGTAGAAGATCAGAACGAGCTCTGATTCCATTGGTTTTGAGTGCATTGAGTGTAAAAGAGTTGAAAGAAAGTTGAAAAGTTTCTTTCAATCCTTTTATCGTTGAAAGTGTTTAGATCTATGCGAAATTGTAGTGAAATTATGTGGAAATCCTTCAGATCTGAGTTATTCTTGGTGGAGTGAGGCAAACATTTGAAGTTCATAAGAATTCCATGATGACATCATCCTAGAACACCTCAAATCCATTGATTTCATGGTTAAAAGTTAAGATTCAAGGGTGAAAAAGATGAAGATGAGTGTGTAGATCAAAGAAGTATAAGATTTGAGTTGAAAAGTTACAAGAATCGCGAGGAATCGAGAGAAAAAGCCCCAAAAGAGGGCTGGTCGAGTGAGAGCTGTCACATCACTGTTCAAGTGATGTAACAAGTGCTTATTTATAGGTGAAGAGGAGAAAGGTGAGGGAGTGCCATGGATCGGATGGCTGTCCGATCGGGTGGCTGTCCGATCGGGTGGCAACTCGATCGGATGGCCACCCGATCGAGTGGTCACTCGATCGGTGGTCTCCGGCGAATGGCGTTTCGATGTTTTGTTTTGCTCGTTAAGCGTCGCGATAGTTTGGTTACACATTTTCATACCCATATTAATATATTTATTATAATTAGTCACATAGGGTCGTATAAATATCCATATTTCAAAGTTGCGATACAATAACCGGGTTTTGTTTCGAATATGCGTTCTCTGCGACGCATCACGGCTATCGAGGAGGGTAGAATAGATCCTCACTCAACATCATCGTGTGTGTTAGTGTGTGATGCGATGTGTTATAGCGATAATGTATGCGTAATATGCGAAAATACTGCGAAATAGCGATGTATGCGATATAGCTACATTATGATCCGAATCTCTGGTGCTAGGCGTAACGAGTGTAAGGAGTAGTAATAATGCACGAACGTGAGGGTTGTTACAGTCTCCCTTGCTTTAGGAAATTTCGTCCCGAGATTAATCCACCAGAAGGGTTGCGAGGATCGATGCGAATGGGAGTAGCGATTAAGAGTGTAAAAAATAAACGAGCGATCGATTGAAACTCGACGAGCGAGAGCAGTGCGATGACCAACGATGGCAGTGAGTAAGGAGATTCGTATAACAAAAGATGGCAACACACGAAAAGCGATCCAAAAAGTGTTTTGTACTCTTTGAAAAGTTGATTAATTCGAAAAGGTTTGAAGAGGCTTGTTTATGAAAAATCTTCCCACAGTGCGGCGTTAAACTGTTTCGATGTTCACACCAGCGCTATGAGTGGGGTTTTATTAGGTTACTAAAAGATTTTAGGGTGCTTAAAACTCGTTTTACGAAATTTTCTCATCACGCGGCACTAACTTGAGTCGATTGTCACACCATCGTTACAAGATAATCTTGTTTTGATCCAATTTTTAGAAAAAAAGTTTTGTAAGAAAAGGTCGGTTTAAACTTTGGGTAAGCAAAGCTTTTTAATAATATTAAAAATTTAATTTTTTAAGGTCGGCCCCGCAAGGCACTTTTCCGCGAAAGTTCGACTATATGGCTAAAACGCTTATATATAGGAAGTACCAGTGGCGTATACACCACGTTTTAACCATATGGCTTCCGTCTCGTGAGGCGGTGTCATACGTGTCAACATAGTACAGACAGATTTGCGCTGAATCGATCCAAACGAGAGAGGGTTGGATCAAGTCTTGAAAGGCGAACTGAGTGATGAAGTCGTTTTCGAACTCAGTTTAATGATACGAGCGAGTGCGATAGGCGGTAAGCGGGACGCGGAAGTTCGATAGTATAATACAAACATAATAAGCAAAGACGGCAGCGATAAGCGTAAAGTGATAAGCGATAAGCAACGAGCGGTAGCGACAACCGTCGAGCGATAGGCGACGATCGAGGCATTGCAAGCGATGGGAATATGCGATTTGATTAGATTAAACGACACCACAAGTTTTAACTGACATTAGGCCCCACATGGCCTTTTCCACGAAAACCTGCTGATACAGCTAAAACACTCATATATAGGAAGTACCAGCGGCGTATCCACCATGTTTTAACCCTATCAGTTTCATCTCGTGAAGCGAGGTCATGTGTGCTAACATAACACATATAACATAAATAACGGTAAGCGATAGCGATGGCGATAAACGTTAAGTGATACACGATGAGCGGTAGAGCAATACACAAGCGATAGAGTGATACACAAGCGATAGAGCGATACCCACGATATGCGATAGCGCGATGCACATAGTAAGCGATTGAGCGAACACACTATAAGCGATTGAGATTGCGAGATAGATTCCAGTGATAATGCGATTGCGAGCGTGTTGACTTACGAAAAGTCTAGCGATTACACGCTTTGAGTTGCGATTGAGATTGTTACGCCTTAAGATGTAGTGTAGTGTGTCGAAAATAGAATTAAATAGTATACTTGGTCTAATAACGTTCAACTTGTATGGCACTTTCTTCACAAGACATTGGTTGGCATGGCGAAGCACTTATATATAGGAAGTACCAGCGGCGTGTCCACCATGCTTCAACCACACGTCTCTGCCCCGTGAATAGGTGTCACACTCTGTCGACATGGTCAAGATGCTTATATATAGGAAGTACCAGCGGCGTATCCACCACGCTTAACCATGCTTTTAACGCTATGGCATCATTGAAACTTATCACGATCCCCGTGCACTGACCAACATAATCCCGTGTGCACCCGTGATTAAGTTGCCCCTTGCACATTTATTGAAACTCGCTTCAAGAACTCATAGTAGGGGTAAAACACATTATATAGTATATAGTGCTAATACATAGTCCGTGCGCGAGTGCGAGAGAGAGTGAGAGATAAATAGAGTCCACATTGCGTCGATAAATAGAACAAGTTCAACCATGCAAAAGAAATTTACAGCGAAAATCGTATCATTACAACAACATTGGAAGCATAATTAATGTTGCTGTGGAGGACTTCTACGGAGACTGCGGTTGTTGCTGAAATTCCTCAAGTTTGCGGCCCCGTGCGGCACTGCTGGGTAAGATGACCATACCAAAGCGACAGTTGGCTTCTGACGGGTGACGATACGTACACATGAGACACAGGGGATGAGCTCCATTGCAGTCACGCTTCGAGTGAACTGGGATTTCTTGGAAAGGTTCTGGTTCCGACAATTCAGTTCTTGAAGAGTTTGGGCTCATGGCCTTTCGTTTGCGGCTGGACTGAGCTTCCTGAAGCGGTGCGTTGTCGTTGGAGGATTCGTCTGAGGACTCACTGACGTGGTTGTCGTCGGTCACGCAAATTTAATCCCAATAACAACTATAGATAGTGGTAAGAGGGTATCGAACTCAGGGAGTATGTGGAAAGTGTGTTTATTATGAAGCTTTGCAATTAACTACAATTAACCTAATTTGCTGAAAATAAAGATCAATGAGTTGGATTGTTGTTTTAGAATACTAAATTAAAAACTAATTGCAAATCAAATGTTGGGTGTAAAACAGATTAGGAGAACAATGACCATCTTAGGTTTCAGTTTCTTTAAACAATTGTGTGAAATTCCAACTAGAAAGAGTTACATAGACATAACTCGTGCATGAATAATTGAAGTGATAAAAGGGAACAAAGTACTCGGATTTATAAACGCTAGGTTGTTTCCCGATGACCAATTAATCAATAACCAACCCTAACCCTTCCCGTGATATCTTGATTGCCAACGGCACCAAGAACGTACGATTAAGACTAGAAATTGCAATATCGATTAACAAGTTACAAGCAATTAAACATACACCATGATATTCAAGCAACGCAAGTTATCATTCTAGAAATTCAGAAATAAACACACAAAAGTTCAAGAGAAACCTTCACCTAAGATGATCACCGAAAGTTTTAGCCGGACATAGCTTGGTGAATCATCATCACAATCGATTCAATGTTTATACGAATCAGATACATAAACCGAATGATAGAAATCGTTTGCAACCAAGTAAGAACAAGCCAAATCGCCCCTATTGAAAAGACACAATAAAACTAACTTAAATGAGGCAGTTACACATTTGATCGCAGCCACCACCGTAAATTACGGTCCTACCGTAATTTACGGTGGACTTGATTTGTTTACGGTGTGAACTATCTGATTTACGGTGAGCTCCAGATGAAATCCAGGTCCACCGTAAATTACGGTAGGACCGTAATTTACGGTGGTGAGCTGATATGTCTTCTTTGTTGCATCTTTTGCTCCTTGCGCAACCCGCTCAACTCCAATACCCTCCAAAGCTGCGTTTTATCCACTTTAAGCTCCCGAACCGCACCTGAAACATAGGCAACAGTAGTTATCTAATTCAAGATAATTACACGATTAAGTGAAGGATTATTTCGTCTTTTAACATGATTAAGGGTTGTCCTACGGACCACCCGTCACTCACTTGAAGAATCGTTGGTAGAATCGTTAGAAGAATCGACGGAAGAGTCGATGACGATTGCTTGGTGAGCTTGTCTGACAAGATTCTTGGAGAAAAATCCGTCCAAGACGCATTTGTCGTTGATTTCTGCGACCAAGCGGTAGGTTTCTTCGATGGTAGCAGGTCTTGCAGCTTTGACAAAATTGCCCACACATTCAGGTAAGCCACGAATGTACTTCGTGATGGCTTTTTCTGAAGTGTTTACTTGACTTGGGCAGATTATGCTAAGTTGTTTAAACCTTGCAGTGTAGCCAGCATTGTCACCTTCGACTTGCTTGATTTCCCAAAATTCGTCTTCTAGCTTCTGGACTTCGTGGGGAGGGCAGTACTCTTTCTTCATGAGCTCTTTCAACTCATCCTAAGAGAGAGCGTAAGCTGCGGAGATCCCACGTTTGTTACGTTCGGCTGTCCACCAGTCGAGTGCTCGCGATTGAAATACTCCGGTAGCGCAAGTGGTACGGAAACTATCGGGACACCCACTTTGACGAAGGGTGACTTCGATAAAATCAAATCACTGGAGTAGCTGGGACACCCCTCCTTCACCTGTGAACTCCATCGGGCCACAGGATTTGAAGTGTTTATAGAGGAAAGCGGATTGCGGCGCTTCCGTCTTAATGTCTTCCGGGGTTCGAGAGTTGCTGAGAGAGTGCACTTGAGCGACAATGTGAGGAATGACCTTGGCCACTTCCTTGGACACAGCGAGGCAATCCTCTTTTCGGCGCTTCATTTGGCTCTTTTCCTCGCTGTTTGTCTCGAGGTAGAGTCGTTGGAAGGCATCTAGACAGAGAGAGATTTGGAGTGAGATTCGATCATAATGATTTTTGAGTTTTGCGATGCGATTGAGCGCGATCAAACTTGTAGCGAGTAATATAATGATTTCACATAGGAGCCACATAGGAGGCACGGATTTCCTAGATTTCCACACAATTGATTCGTTTTGTACATATAGTTAGTTGTAGTTTATACTTACACACACACATGTCCGTGTTGAATGCGCGAGGACGCGATGAAGAGGGAGAGAGCAAGAGCGAAAACGAGTAATTAGACATTAGTTTTGTTGCGAACATTCGGTTGTCGTTTTACATTGAGATGGTTGTGCGAGTTGTGTGTTTTACAAAAGAAGGGAGCGAAAATCGATAAATCGAGAAATCGATAAAGCGTAAAGTTTAAATTGTAAACACATTAGCGTAAATAGATTCCATATAGCACAAATTCGGCGAGTCGTAAGCTAGAAAAGTAGATAGAGTGCCTCGGGTGTTTAGGCGTCGACTGCCCAAGATAACCCAACTATACCCAACCAGCTCGCGCACGCGCATTGCCGTAGAAGGCTTATGCTTCCACTGGGATGCAGCTCATGGCATTCGTCTTCCTGGTCATCACGTGGCTCGAGTTATCGTTATAGCTGAGTCTTTGGTGAGAGCTTTTGAAAACCATTTTATAGAGAGCGGAACCGTTTATTAAGATACAGGTTTCACCCCTGACTTAATAACTTCGCTCCTCACTGTGGTTGTGCTCTTCGAATAAATTCGGGAGTTCCACTGGATTTTGAAATGGAGGCTTTTGTTGAGATATGGATGTCACTCCTAGCTTAACAAAGGTTCTCGTGCTAGAAAAATGCGCTGAGTGAGCGATCTTATTGAGAGTTCTTTGTTTTCACGCCTGATCTTGACTGGATCACTCGGTTGTGTTACGCGAGTCTTTTCGAAAACGTGTGTATTGTGTTGGCCTTAGGAATGGCTAAGTATCATTCCAGCCTTAGGAAAGGCTCTTCGTGTGAAGTTATAGTATGCGGTGTTCACGCGAAGTAGTAGCTTTTAGCGAATTCGAACGAGAGTACCAAGTAGGACCGTGCAAATCCTACTGGGTTCGCACAAGTCGGCCCGTTGGTACCTAGACTATAGACTAGGTCGTTTCTAAGACATTGACCCGGACTAGGTCAAGTCTGGCCTAATTCCCTATAGTTATGGCTCTGATACCAATCTGTCACACCCCAACCGATGGCGGAATCATCGGGGCGCGACACTAGGCGAATCAGATTGCTCAAGAGAATCCATAACAACTAAATTGCGACAGTATTTAATGCGTTCATTATCCCATACTAATAAACTAGTACAATCACATAAGCTGTCACAAATTTTCAGGTTCTCTCAAACAATACAAATCTGACAACCTAGATTTTAGGTGTGTTTCTAGACTTCCTAGCTTGGTTTGATGTATACTGCGACTAAACCTGCAACATACATTAAAACAACGTCAATACAAAAGTATTGGCGAGTATACAAGTTTCGATAGAGTAGAGTAAAATAGTTAAAAGTGTTGCGAGTCACCAAATACATAAACGAGATACCTCAACATACATGCATATAAGACAGATACTACCAGCTAAGTCACTCGAGCTGCGATTGTGATTGCTATTCATCCTAACTAGACCCCGTCGGGTACTTTAGTACTATACTAGTTAAGGCGGGACCTCGCGAGTAAAAGTACTAGCACATATGTAACTAGCATCACGTGTAAATATGCATATCAGTCATTCGCAAGTGATAAATAGTTTGGTTGAATAATTCGTTTGATAAATTCGATTTAATAGGAACGTATGTTACACCCAAAATGCGATAAAAAGGGGTTCGAGTATTCTCACAGTCGGTGTTCAGCTAGTAAACACAACTTGCTTGGATTGAAGGTAGCGCGTCTGAGATCAGCCTGGTTACAGATTGATAGCGTAAGCGTCGAACAGTGCGTTAAACGGTGGCGAGTGAACCAAGCGTCAAATGGTAATCCGATCGGATGGACATTCGATCAGGTGGCAATCCGTTCGGAGGGTATTCCGATCGGATGGCCATTCAGTTTGATTTCATCAAAATTCTGACTTCTACACCTTCTTTTACAACATTTTTAAAAATTAAACAAGATTTCACGGTTATAATGGCTTAATTTTCAATCATAACACGCGAAATACTGTTTTAACAAATCCTTGAAAGAATCAGACCTATAATCTACCTAAAACTTGATCAATTTTGACAAAAAACCAGCCGATTGTATGACATCAGCACCATTTCGCACGAGTTGAAGCGTTCATTTCGCACGGATTGGCAAGTTTCAGTTCCATTTCGCACGGATTGGCAAGATTGGAATCCATTTCGCTCCAAAGCTTCTATTTCGCTTGAAAAGTGATCCCATTTCGCACGAATTGGGAGAATTAGGTCCATTTCGCTTGAGACAACATTCCATTTCGCACGAATTGGGTGTATTAGGTACATTTCGCTTGAAACTTCATTCCATTTCGCACCAAAGTCTCCAGTTCGTTTGAATTTGACCATTTCGTTTGAAAGACTGATTTTGTGAAACATTTTACCGAAACATGGAAGAAGAGTTTTACAACGCGTTTGCTACTGCCCCGGGTATTCCTGTTACCATTGCTCAGAGCGTGAACATGGAAAATGAAACAGGAACATTACAGAAACCTCCAAATTTGATGGGCATTGAAGAATACTATTGTTGGAAATACCGGTTCGAAAATTAGGTTCAAGCAAATCATTTAAGGTCTTGGGAGTGTATTGAAAAGAAGTATGTTAAACCTCGTACAGATGTGGGAGTTATCAAAACTATTTCTGAATTGTCGGATAAAGAGAGAGACATGTACAAGGCAGAAAAAATGATGATCATTCTACTTCAGCAAGCTGTGAAAGAAGACATCTTCATATTACTTCAACATGATGGTACTTCACGTTCGATTTGGGAAGCTCTTCGAATTAAGTTTGAGGGAAGTACGGAAATGACCAGGAGTAAGAAATCATTGTTAAAGAAAGAATTTGATCTGTTTACAAGTTTGCAGGGTGAAACTACAAAGAAACTGATTGAGAGATATTGTCATTTAGTACGTTCAATGTCACTGTTAGATATAAACAAAGATCGAGAAGAATGGGTTGACAAATTAGCTGATGCTTTACCTCAGAAAGAATGGGGTACATATCTAATGATCTTAAAGAACACTGGAAAATATGATAAATTGACAATTTCTCAGTTCATTGAAAAACTTGAAGGACAAGATCTTGAACAACAAAATATTGCTAGAATGAACAATCCAAGCGGTCAACAAGACATCAAGATGTATTACAAAGGGAATGTTCAGAATGTTGAAGCAAGTCCGAAGGTCCAAACCGTTTTCAGCGCAGAAAACTCATCCGGATCAGTTAATCAAAGTCCAATCAGCAATAGTGGATTTTCTTCATACTCGAATGTTAATCCGAATGGTTCAACCTCAAGTTATCAGTCTCAAAGCTCAAACAATGGTAATGGTCATGTGTTAGACGGCAACATCGCGTTGCATATTCAGAACGGTCAAAATTTCTCTGAAGAAGTTGCTAAAGGTCATATGGCATTACTAGCTACAGTATTAGAATCATATAAGGGTTTGGTTGCAGGAAGAATCGGAAATCCTATACTAACAAAAGAGGACTACGATCAGATTGATGCTGAGGAATTGGAGCTAATGGATATTAAGTGGTGTTTAGCGAGTGTGTTGAGGAGAGCTGAGAAATTTAAGTTGATTACAGGAAGAGATGACTTTCGTGATGCTAATGTTTCTACTTTAGGTTTTGATAAATCTAAAGTTACTTGTTTTTGATACAGGGAAAAAGGACATTTCAAAAGGGAATGTACCAATCGAGAAGCAGGTGGAGCTCAGAATCCGTTCGGGAATAATGGTTACTATCGGAAAGTAATATATCAACAAGTTGCTCAATAACCGTCATCATCCTGTGCTATTGAAGATGGAAAGAAGAAAGCTTATCTGGTGAATCAAGATGATGAAAGAGTGGTAGAAGGTTTTAGCTGGGACAAATACATTCCGGCTGATTCCAAGTTTGAAGCGTTCATTGCACAAATCATTCAAGAACCAGATTTGATGAAAGAATGGATGGATGTGTTTGCTAATGATGAGAAAAGTCAAGATGAAGAGTCTGTCTCTTCAGAAGAAAACTCAGAAAAGACAACAGTCTTTGATCAATCATCAACTGATAACAGTGATGATGAAGAAGAAATACAAATAAACATTGGAAAAACTCAATTATCTCCTGAAAGTTTTAAATTTTATTTTGCAGATAGATTGGAGAAACTAAAGGAGAAGCGAGCAGCAAAAGATCAGAAAAAGAAAAAACGCGAGAATGTGGCTCAGGAAGAGAAGTCTGAAAAGAGTGAAGAAGTTAAAGTTGCTGAGAAGGTGGTCAAAGTTGAAAAGATTATCGAAGTTGAAAAAATTGTTGAGATCACGAAACCTTGTCTAAAATGTTTGGAACCATGCAAACATTGTGAAGAAAAAGATGAGAAGTTTAGTGAGCTTGACAAGATGAAAGAAAAATTATTGTTCGACGTTAGGTGTGTGAAAGAATCATATGATGTGTTGAACAAAACGGTGAATAGTTTGCAAAAGACAAACTCAGAAAGAGAAGATGCCTTAACCATGATGAATGCACTAATGATGTCTAAGCAGAAGGCTATCAACCACTATATTGAAGAATGTGCAAAGTTGAAGCAGGAGTTGGAGACAGAAAAGATAGAAAATGAAAGAATCAGACGATTGCTGCAAAGTTATTCAAGTTCTGATTATTTGATTGATAGAATTTATCCAACTGTTGCAGGTTTTGAAGCCTTTCAGGACAAGAAGTCAGAAGAGAAGGATACTGGTAAGAAACAAAGTGCAAATTATAACAAGTGTCCGCCTCCGATCTGGGAAGGTTATTCTCCCAGAAAACCAAATGAGGAACAAGTAAAAAAGGCAGTCAATATAAAGTTAAAGTCCGAAACAACTGATGATTTACCAGAAAACATTGACGTCATATTCACATCGTCTGACACTGATCATGAGTCTGAGTTAATAAAGAAAGTGGTCGATCAGGTGTTGGATAAGGATGAGGAGTCAGAGTCAAAGTCTGAGTCTAAAGTTCGAGTTCGTCGGTCAACAGTTCAAAATCATCGGTCAAAAGGGTTTACAATAAAGAATTTATGTTATCAAAAAATAATTTGAATGATGAAACAATCAAAGTGGCATATACTTTGAATGATTCAGACAAATTATATTCTAATAAGGAATTTCCAATAAGAGGTGTTAAAACTAAAATGATTAACAAGGTTTTCAAACTAACAGAAATTAATATTTCTGAAATAAAAGGTGTAAATCTTGCTGTAAAACCTAAACCTTACACCTCAAGAGTTCAACAAAGGTTAAACAAGAAAAAGGGTTACAGTTCTGGTTCAGGTTATCGAAGAAACCAAACCATAATGGTAATTTCAAAAAGAAGGGATTGGGTTTTATTCCACCTGAAAATCATAAAAATGAGAAAATTTCTAAAACAAAAACAATATTTGTTTCAGGAGCAAGTTCTGAAGAAGAAGAGAAGAGCTCATTCTGGAAACAATCGAACAAAGAGTTCTTTGCAGAAAAACAAAAGTCTGAGAAGAATGGAGCTTATCAGAGAAAGGAGAGAAGAACATGTTACCGATATCAAGAAGTTGGTCACATCGCCTGGAATTGTCCAAAGGCAACCAACACAAAACAGGAAGTTGTTTCTAAACTCAAAGAAAAAGTTGTTGTTAAAACTGAACCACCAACTGAAAAATTCAAAGTGTTTAAAAATTCAACATATGAAGTTGGTGAATGTTAGAAAAGGTTTTACAAAAGAAGGGTGAATCTTGACAACCAAATGTGGGTTGTTAAGAAATCTGATGTGAAATCTGGCGATGAATCTGACTCGTCAAAGTCAGAGGAGCCACAAAAGAAAATTCAGTTCCGCCAATGGATGACGCAAACTTTCCACCATTGCGGACTGAAAATTTTAAACAAAAAGTTGGAAAAGTGGACATTTGAATCAATTCTATTCTGAAAAGAAAGAATTTGATGTCGAAAAGGCTTTTAACGACAAAGTGAAAAATATTTTTGGAAAAATGGTCGAGGGTAAGGCCAAAGGGGTAAAAAAATTTTATGAAGAAAAAAGGAATGTTCAAACCCCAAGTGAAGTTGAGAAGGTCACACCCAAAGCTGGTCAGGCTTGGGTGTCTGTATTCCATATGTAAAAATCCTGACTTGTCGGAGCTCCCAAGTTGGTAATCGTGGAGCATGAATCGGCATCTTTCTTGAAAAATTCAAAATTGTTATATTTCGTTTTGCAAATGGTATGGTTGATAAGTGAACCTAAAAGTGGTTGAAAAAGGGGTTTTCACCTACAAGTGGTAAATCAAGGTCATTAAGTTGAACTTGATTTAACTTTCATACAAGTGGTTGAGAAACAAAGTGATGAATAAATCCCTGTTTCTACAAGTGTTTGTGAAATCAACAAAACTAATTTTCCGAAAAAACCATTTGATTAAAACAAACTTAAGTGTTTTGAAATCATAATGGGAAAGTAGTTTGTTGTAAGGGGGAGTTCTGATTGTTTTTGCCAAGTGGATGGCGATTTAAAGCAATTCACATCGGTTTGTCAAATTTTCTTTGAATGATTTTGAATTTTAGGGGGAGTAAAAATTTTCAGAAAATCCAAAAACATTAGAAAATTTGAAAAGGTCAAAAACATTATAAAATTCAAAATGAGTTTTGTTGTGAAAAAGAGGAAATGATAGTACATCAGTGGACTATCACAGCACGCTAAAGAATTAGAAAGTCAAATGTTATAAACGGTCTCCCTGAGGATATGCCAGTAGGTTTTTATACATTTAGTAGATTGTTTTCGAGATATAAATCTAAATCAATACATACTTATTTCGTGGGGAACATCTCTCGGATATATAGGTAACCCCTGAAATCTTGTTTGAAGGGCTTTCAATTTCTGACATACTAGGTCTTTGTGCATGGTGATATCTAGGGTATTATACCAGGACTTCTGATTTTGCGGGAGAAATAGCCTAGTCCTCGTATAATACTTTGCATTGCTTTAATCTTAAAGCCCGCCCTCAGCATAAAAAATGATGAAACATTGAAAAATGCTAATCATGTGCTGTTGTAAAAAAGATTCTCTAAAGGGAACCCACCTAAAGTCGAACCATCATCTCTTTGATTTTGCGGAGGTAATAGCCTGAGCTCTCATGGTCTCGCATTTAACCCCTTACAGATATCATTAGTGTACATTCACCTGTAAGACTGAATATAGGAGTCTGGATACGGGAGTATATTCTGAGGTGGGACACACGAATAAGTTTAAGTTCTTAAAACACTAATCTCGTATCTCGAAACAGTTGAACTTTGTGTGAAAATTTAAGTGGATTAGTATACTAACAATCTAAGTGAATCGTTTAGAACTTAAAATGTTTAAAGCTTAACGGTGCTAGTGATTGGTCTCAAAACTGATATGATCCTCTTACGATGCTAGTGATTGGTCTTAAAAAGATTTTCGGAGTGTTTTAGCATAAAACTTTGAAAATTCAAAAATATTTTATTTCATCTTATTTTCGAAAACTGGTGTTGGAAAGCTGATTTTCAAAATTCCGAATGCTAAACATGACGAACAACAGGGTTGGGAGAGTTTATTCAGAAAGAAGAAAAAGCCATTCTTACAAGTGGTCATTTAAGATTTTAAATGTTAAATCATTTTGGGTAATATTTACAAGTGATAGTTTGAATTTGATTTAAATTTGTCAAATTGTTAAATTTGTGAAATTTATTTCGAGGTAGAGATTTGTGCAGATCCTCGTGTCTAAGCCAGAGCAGTGTGTGAGCCAGGTCACGATCTTGGAACAAGAGTTATTTCAGACTGCGATCCCAGCTTATCGAAAGGGGGAGTCTGAGGTTGTAAGAGCCAGATTCAGATTCTGGAACAAAGCTCGAGATAGAATCTGCTGATACTGAAGAATTTCCAAAATCATCATCCAAGGGGGAATATAGCTGCTGATGCTGATAGAAGAAGAGAAAGAGATTGAGGTTGCTTACACTGTCAGATACTTTGGAAGAGCACGAAGACTGATCAAGACTGAAGATGTGACATACCAAAGACTCGACACTGAAGACTTCGTCAACATCCAAGGGGGAGTCTGTTGGTGCATATGTCTGTCGACTTCATCTTGTATCGAGTCTTGTAAATAGAATGATAGATCAAGGCACGAAATACGAGAAAAACGAAAATCATATAGATTGGGGCCATTTCGCACGAAATGTTAAAGCCAATTAGCCCGAAATGGATGTGTCCATTTCGTACGAAATGGCACTGGCCATTTCGTGTGAAGCCAATTCGTGCGAAATGAGCTTGCCTATAAATACGTGCCTTGTCCATTTCATTTGTAACTTTCTGATTCCGGTGCCGAGGTGCTGTCGAAGTGTCTCCAGGCTGTAAAACATTGTTATATCAATAAACAAGACAATTAGAGTGTATATCAAGCTGATTCAAAGTCGATACGTTTGTTTCTGCTTCTCGTATTGATTAGAACTCTTCTGAACGTGTAACACCCCAAATTCTCATATGACCTAAAAGTATAATGTGTAGTGATGTTTTAATAAAAAAAATAGGATTATGTCAAAAATTAAAAGTTAGTAAAAGAAAGATGGTTAAGTTAGAAGGTAAAGTACTAAAGTGAATGGGGATTAAATGATGAGGGACTAAATGTGTAAATAATGTTATAAAATGATAAAAAAAAGAAACCACACAAGTCTGGTGTGTGCGATCGTGAGAAGCCAGGAGGGGGATCCCTTCCCTCACAAAACCCTAAATCACTAGATTCCATCAATTGAAAGCCAGATTATTGAAGAATCGAATGCATGACCTAAGAATCCTGATTATCTAAGTGTTCTTGATCTCAAGTAAGTTAAATTTTGTGATTTGATGATGTTTGATTATGTGGGTTTTGTATGATTCGTGAATGTAATTCAAAATTTAGTATGATTAATGGTTGCTATGAAGATCTAGACATCATTAGATGCTAAATTTCGAATATGAACATGATTAGGGCAAAACCCACATGCATGTCAAGTAATGTTTAGCAATTGTGAAGTTTTGTGTGTTAATTTGATTGTTGATTCATGAAATTGTTATGAATAATTGATTTAGAACTATGTGCTCATGATTTGAATGGTAGATTTCAAAATAGTAGGATGTTTATGTTAATCAATGAGAAGAACTATGGAAATTGTGCTTAGGATGCTTCTACATTGTGCTAAACTAGTGATACGCACACAATGTGTTCGATGAAATGCCTAAGTGAGTTTAGTTATGGTTTTTACATGAATGCTTGTTAAGATTGATGCAACCTCTTTATGATAATGATGTATGTGAATAGTAGACACCATAACGTATTATAAGGATTGTGAAAGTATTGTTTATGAAAGCTAAAGTATGAGATTATGACATATAGGCACGAAGAAGGAAGAAGGCGCAAGTCACTCGACGGCACAAGCATCTCAAGATCGCGGTAAGTTCATAAGAACTTAATCCTCTTTTTTTATGTTGTTCTATGGATGAATGTTTAGTTATTAATCCTAAATGTAGGGTTGTGTGTTGTTAGTGTTTCAAATGATGATACGTTATATGTTAGAATACGGATAAGCGACACAATAGTGTCGGATGTATAATGACCACTCAAGTGGGATGAAATTGTATGGAAAGTAGGACAATGAGATAGTTAAGTAAATACTTGTTGTAAACGGGTCATAATGATATGTTATGCTAGGCATGTATGATAAGAGTTATCCGTTGTAAATGGGTAAATTAGTATAAGCACAAAAATTATTGTTGATGTTTGATTATGGGCTCATTATGAATGGGTCGAATGATATGGATGTACGAATGTATCGAGATGTTGGAATGAAAGAAAGTTAATGGAAGGGATGTTTAATAAAAAGAATGTTGTAAACAAGGCTTGTCAATGACTTGTAAATTGTTAAGGGGCCGATTAAAAGTATGTAAGGTTTGTTATGGATTTTATTTGGTAATATGAACTAACAAATGTTCATTGTTGTGCATGATAGGTAAATCACATGGTTGATTGCGGCGCGCTCGAATCGAACACATACTATGTCACCCTTATGCGCTTCCGGTTCAAGACATCTTTTGAAATGGGTCTAAATCGTTTTTGTGTAGTAAATGTTAAACTAGTATTTAGGATGATCGTAGTAGTTTGAAGTTTAAACTCGATTTTGGATACTTTGGATCGAATGTTTTGGGTAAATTGTGTATGGTTTTTAATTTAGCATCTTTCGAATAGTGTCGTAGAATGTATCTTGAATGGTTTCGTGAAAAAGCAGGAAAACGTTTACTTTACGAATGGGTCATGTCAAAATTTTCCCAAAAATTTGTATGGGGTTATGTTATTTGTCAAATGTGAAAAGTGGGTGTTTCAAGTTGGTATCAGAGCCGAATTTTGAGGGATTCAAGTATTTGAGTCTACTTCAAGTTGGTATCAGAGCCGAAGTGGGTGTTTCAAGTTGGTATCAGAGCCGAAATTTTCCCAAAAATTTGTATGGGGTTATGTTATTTGGCCCCGACCGAAATGAAAGAATTGATGACGCAACTTCAAGAGTTGCTCGATAAGGGTTCCATTAAACTAAGTGTTTCACCATGGGGAGCGCCCATATTATTCGTGAAGAAGAAAGATGGTTCGATGCGAATGTGCATCGACTATCGAGAGTTGAACAAGTTGACGGTGAAGAATCGTTACCCGTTGCCCAGAATCGATGACCTGTTCGACCAGTTACAAGGGGCAAGTTGGTTTTCGAAAATCGATCTGCGGTCGGGTTATCACCAACTGCGTGTACGAGAAGAAGATGTGCCGAAAACTGCGTTTCGAACGTGGTACGGACATTATGAGTTTTTAGTAATGCCCTTTGGGCTAACAAACGCACCAGCTGCGTTTTTGGATTTAATGAATCGGATGTGCCGACCTATGCTTGATAAGCATGTAATCGTTTTCATTGACGATATACTAATATACTCCCGAAGTGAAGCAGAGCATGCTTCCCATTTACGTGATGTATTGGAAACGCTTCGCAAGGAAAAGTTATATGCAAAGTTCCCAAAGTGTGCATTTTGGCTTAGAGAGGTACAATTTTTGGGTCATGTAATTGATGCGGACGGTGTCCATGTGGACCCGTCCAAAGTAGATGCGGTAATGAATTGGGTACCCCCGAAGAATCCAAGCGAAATAAAAAGTTTTCTGGGCTTAGCTGGGTATTACAGAAGATTTATCCAGGATTTCTCCAAAATAGCCTCACTCATGACGAAATTAACAAAGAAGAGCGAAAAGTTTATATGGGGCGAAGAACAAGAGAAGGCGTTTGAGACCTTGAAAGAAAAGCTTACGAATTCTCCGGTGTTGACGCTACCGGATGGAACGGATGATTTGGTAGTATATATTGACGCCTCCCACCAAGGGTTTGGTTGCGTATTAATGCAAAAGGGTAAAGTCGTTGCTTATGCTTCAAGACAACTTAAGCAGCATGAGAACAATTACCCAACTCATGATCTAGAATTGGCGGCAGTCGTGTTTGCCTTGAAGATATGGAGGCACTACCTATATGGGGTGAAATGTACTATTTACTCATATCATAAAAGCCTCAAATATTTCTTCGAGCAGAAAGATCTTAATATGAGGCAACAAAGATGGTTGGAACTCATTAAGGATTATGATTGTGACATTCATTACCATCCCGGGAAGGCTAATGTAGTGGCGGACGCTCTAAGTCGGAAGGAGTACTCACCCCCGATTCGGGTAAAATCTATGAAGATGGTAGTCACACCTAAACTCCTTGGTGAAATTCGAGAAGCTCAAGCAAAATCTTTAAATGCTGGAAACCCAAAGAAAGAGAGGACGAAAGGATTTATTCATGAATTGGAAGAGAATGCAAATGGTATGAATACAAGGTATGACCGAATCTGGATACCTCAGGAATGTGATGTGAAAGAATCACTATTGAATGAGGCTCACAAGTCTTGGTACTCCGTTCATCCGGGAGCTACGGAGATGTATCGAGACTTGAGGATGAATTATTAGTGGCCGGGAATGAAAAGAGATATCGTCAAGTATGTTGCTAAGTGTTTGACATGTTATCAAGTAAAAGCCGAACACCAAAGGCCGTATGGAAAGTTGCAACCCTTGGAAATCCCGATGTGGAAGTGGGAACATGTAACGACGGATTTGGTGACTAAGCTTCCCAAGACAAGAAAAGGGCATGATGCAATATGGGTGGTCGTTGATCGACTGACCAAAAGCGCACATTTCTTACCCATTCGAGAAACTTATAATTCAGAAAAGATGGCAGAAGTTTATATGAACGAGATTATATCTCGACATGGGGTTCCGGTGTCTATAGTATCATACCGAGACACCCGGTTCACATCCCGTTACTGGAGGAAGTTTCATGTAGAATTGGGAACCCAGTTACATATTAGCACCGCCTACCATCCTCAAACCGATGGTCAATCAGAACGAACTATACAAACTTTGGTTGATATGCTAAGGGCGTGTGTTATGGATTTCGGAGGAAGCTGGGATGATCATCTATCTTTGGTAGAATTCTCATATAATAATAGTTATCATAATAGTATTAAAATGGCCCCCTACGAAATGCTCTATGGAAGGAAATGTAGGACTCCGGTTTGTTGGGGGGAAGTGGGTCAACCAGAACTCGCGTCAAGAGAAGTAGTAGCCAAGACGAATGAAAAGATTGGTATGGTTAGATCAAGGATAAAAGCAGCGCAAGATAGACAAAAGTCTTATGCGGATAGGCGAAGGCGACCAATTGAATTCCAAGTGGGAGATTATATCTTATTGAAGGTTTCTCCATGGAAGGGAATAATTCGTTTTAGCAAACGCAGAAAATTAGGTCCTCGATACATTGGACCATTCAAAATACTCGCCCGGGTTGGGGCGGTAGCATACCAGTTAGAATTACCACCCGCGTTGGATGGAATTCATAACACTTTTCATGTGTCTCAATTGAGGAAGTGCCTAGCGGATGAGACGGCATACGTGCCTTTGGATGATATTGAAGTAGATGAGAAGTTAAATTATGTTGAAAAGCCCGTGGCAATAAAAGATTCTAAGGTGAAGCAACTCCGCAACAAATCCGTTCGGCAAGTATTGGTCCAATGGCAACATCGAAAAGGATCGGATCTTACATGGGAAGCGGAAGATGAAATGAGAGAACATTACCCAGAGTTATTCGGTACGTATTCAGGTTTCGGGGACGAAATCTTCTTTAAGGGGGTAGACTTGTAACACCCAAAATTCTCATATGACCTAAAAGTATAATGTGTAGTGATGTTTTAATAAAAAAAATAGGATTATGTCAAAAATTAAAAGTTAGTAAAAGATGGATGGTTAAGTTAGAAGGTAAAGTACTAAAGTGAATGAGGATTAAATGATGAGGGACTAAATGTGTAAATAATGTTATAAAATGATAAAAAAGGAAACCAGACAAGTCTGGTGTGTGCGATTGTGAGAAGCCAGGAGGGGGATCCCTTCCCTCACAAAACCCTAAATCACTAGATTCCATCAATTGAAAGCCAGATTATTGAAGAATCGAATGCATAACCTAAGAATCCTGATTATCTAAGTGTTCTTGATCTCAAGTAAGTTAAATTTTGTGATTTGATGATGTTTGATTATGTGGGTTTTGTATGATTCGTGAATGTAATTCAAAATTTAGTATGATTAATGGTTGCTATGAAGGTCTAGACATCATTAGATGCTAAATTTCGAATATGAACATGATTAGGGCAAATCCCACTTGCATGTCAAGTAATGTTTAGCAATTGTGAAGTTTAGTGTGTTAATTTGATTGTTGATTCATGAAATTGTTATGAATAATTGATTTAGAACTATGTGCTCATGATTTGAATGGTAGATTTCAAAATAGTAGGATGTTTATGTTAATCAATGAGAAGAACTATGGAAATTGTGCTTAGGATGCTTGTACATTGTGCTAAACTAGTGATACGTACACAATGTTTCGAGGAAATGCCTAAGTGAGTTTAGTTATGGTTTTTACATGAATGCTTGTTAAGATTGACGCAACTTCTTTATGATAATGATGTATGTGAATAGTAGACACCATAACGTATTATAAGGATTGTGAAAATATTGTTTATGAAAGCTCAAGTTTGAGATTATGACATATAGGCACGAAGAAGGAAGAAGGAGCAAGTCACTCGAAGGCACAAGCATCTCAAGATCGCGGTAAGTTCATAAGAACTTATTCCTCTTTTTTTTATGTTGTTCTACGGATGAATGTTTAGTTATTAATCCTAAATGTAGGGTTGTGTGTTGTTATTGGTTCAAATGATGATATGTTATATGTTAGAATACGGATAAGCGACACAATAGTGTCGGATGTATAATGACTACTCAAGTGGGATGAAATTGTATGGAAAGTAGGACAATGAGAAAGTTAAGTAACTACATGTTGTAAACGGGTCATAATGATATGTTATGCTAGGCATGTATGATAAGAGTTATCCGTTGTAAATGGGTAAATTAGTATAAGCACGAAAATTATTGTTGATGTTTGATTATGGGCTCATTATGAATGGGTCGAATGATATGGATGTACGAATGTATCGAGATGTTGGAATGAAAGAAAGTTAATGGAAGGGATGTTTAATTAAAAGAATGTTGTTAACAAGGCTTGTCAATGACTTGTAAATTGTTAAGGGGCCGATTAAAAGTATGTAAGGTATGTTATGGATTTTGTTTGGTAATATGAACTAACGAATGTTCATTGTTGTGCATGATAGGTAGATCGCATGGTTGATTGCGGCGTGCTCGAATCGAACACACACTATGTCACCCTTATGCGCTTCCGGTTCAAGACATCTTTTGAAATAGGTCTAAATCGTTTTTGTGTAGTAAATGTTAAACTAGTATTTAGGATAATCGTAGTAGTTTGAAGTTTAAACTCTATTTTGGATACTTTGGATCGAATGTTTTGGGTAAATTGTGTATGGTTTTTAATTTAGCATCTTTCGAATAGTGTCGTAGAATGTATCTTGAATGGTTTCGTTAAAATGCAGGAAAACGTTTACTTTACGAATGGGTCATGTCAAAATTTTCCCAAAAATTTGTATGGGGTTATGTTATTTGTCAAATGTGAAAAGTGGGCGTTTCAATGGCCATCTGATCCTTCATAATTTCCAACGTTTTACAATTT
>JARYGA010041871.1:0-29852 GCA_030545235.1 Helianthus tuberosus
CACAACCGTCGGATCCCACCCAAGAATTATGCGTGTCCCCTTCTGACAACAGCCCCCGTTAGAAGTCCAGTCCCAGTTCCGAAAAACAAAGCTACAAACTTTACTCAGATTATTCACATCCACATGAGATTCAAGAATCGCACATAAGCTAACATTATTATTCATTACAACCTGACGAACCTCCTTTTGTTTTAGAGGACGGTTCAATCCCCTAATATTCCAAGTAGCAAAACTAACCATTTAAAACCACTGTATGAGGAGTGCTTGCCCCTTTTTTCGTCGTGGTTTCATGATTATCTTCTCTAATGAATTCATTCGTTTCATTGAATACTTCCACTACCTCCGCTTCATCCGAGTCCTCATGATCCATACCCACTCCACCTCCCGTTTTACTAGACTCCCCTTCATCGGTCCTCAGAACATCAAACGAGTTGTTTAATACAACACCTCTGGCCGACTTCGGTTGGATCTTTATTCCACCTCCAGTTTTATTATCGTTGCCTTTTGGTGCCACTGGTCTATACTCAAACTTTTGTTTTTGCTTGTTAACTGGATAACCAGTCCTTCTAGCCACTTTCCTATTATCCACATCCGTAAAACCCTCTGCATCAGTAACTCTCGACTTTTTGGGACCCATAGGTTGCTTTATCTCGTGTTGTTTTTGACCTTTATTTCCCCCATTTACCACACGAACAACCCGGTTTGGACATGAATGCTCATTATGACCAAATACACAGCAACGAGCACACCTATGTGGACTCCATTCATACTCCACATACACCTTTTCCTTTACAAACCCCTCCCCCTCAAGACATGGAACCGCAATAACCAATTCCTCCTTAAAATCATTTTCAGCAGATATTTCTATAAGAGCTCGTGCATAGCTACTTCGACCCCACAGATCAACGCACATGGATGTTGTAAAAGAATCTAATGCTTTCGGCTCTCCAATTGCCGATGCAATCAAGCTTAACCCATCCTCCGTATAAGCAGCTATAGGAACTTCATGAATCTTAACCCAAACTTGGACCTTTTTTACTTCCTTCTTCTCTAGTTTTACCGATGGCGACCAGACTTCCAAAAACATCGGCTGTGAACGAATAATCCAAGGGCCCTCGTTCAGCGCATTCATCATACCCGCTTGATCACCAAACTTAAAGAAGAAATACCCATTAGCATTCATCATAGATTTTTGCAGCCCAAATCGTTTCCAATTATTCCTAATGAAATATTCCACAACTGGGTATGCTACTCGGTCTCCCAAGAAATAACCATACAAAGTGTTAGCCATTTTATCTTGCACTACTTTAATCGATTCCTTAGGAAGCACGACATCACAACCATCATGTTTTTCATCCGTAGCCAATTTCCGAAAGTTTACCTTCTTCGAATTGACAGCCATGACTGATTCCACATACGATAAATGTTTTTGAAACATGAACATTCGGCTGACTAGCCGCAGCCTCTTCCTAATGTTTATCTGAATCATGAACCTCCGAACTGATTTTCTCCTCATTCTCTTTCAACACAGGTTCAACCGGAACAGTAATTTTAGACAACTCATCAATAACGTTAAACTTACCATGTTCACTTGCAGCCGACGACACAACACCTCTCCTCGGCATCAGCGTTTTACCTTCAATGTCAACAACCCGAGACGCTAAACCCTGGATTATTGTAGGAGGCTTTCCACGATCAAAAAACAAGCTTTCCCCAGGTTTTTTACGAACATTTAGATTGTTATTGACTATTTGCCACATTTTCAACCAAACTAACCACCACATCATCTGTTTTTTTCCTCCTCTACCAACAAAAAAAACCTACTAATAACAAACTACAAACATTATAACTAGGGGTGTTACAATAACCCTAAAGAAAAAAATTCATGCTTTCACATAAAAACTGACCTGTGGATAGCAGCTCTGTAAAAGTACAATTCTGAACACCATCCTCATCATCATTGGTGCCGTTTTGATGCAGATCTGAAGCTATACATAAAAAAAATACAAAAAACCAAAAAAAAAAAAGAATTCAATGAAAATCTAAACAAGAAAACCTTAATTTACACAACTACTCGTAAGCATTTAAAGCTGTACATTTAATAAAACTGAAAAAAAAGTATGACTCACCTAGAAACTCTGAAGAAATAGGTTCAGGATCTTCAACAACTCTACTCTCACCCAATGCATCTTCATCTTCATTAAATGCAAAATCAGGTAAAAGATTATGTGGGACAACATTTAAGGGTGAACCCGGATGATCATTGAATGTCGCCGTACCACCGGCAACACTCCAAGGTTGTTGGCTGTTCAACTCAGCCATGTTAAATGCAAAAACTCTTCAATGGTGAGTCTTGTTTTTTTCTTTCACTCCACTTTCTGGTTGGGAGAAATGAGATGTGAGATATATGACACCATATTTATGATATATAAAACAAAAGAGAACTAAAGATATGTGAGAGAGGTGAGAGATTCAACAAGTACAAATGTAATAAATGAAACAGATGAAAGAAGAAGAAAAGTTTGCGGCATCAAGTGTCTTAGCACACTTACACATTCATCAATCAAAAGGTTTAAATGAAAATGTCGAAAATGCCCTTATAAGAGTTTCCTGGGTTTTTTTAACTGGAATGAGTTTTCTCATTATAATTAGCCTATATATATATATATATATATATATATATATATATATATAGGGGATCGCTAGAATGAGAACCACCACGAGTTATGAGAACCGCGACCCGCGGGTGGCCGTTGACCACGAAATTTTTTTTTACACCTAGATCCGTATATTTTAGGACCGGGTGTAAATTTTCGGTTCAAACGGCGCGCCCGAGGGGGTAGTTTTTTACGCCCAAAGTTTGGGTTTTTTTAATTTTTCTTTTTTTTTTTACCAAAATTTGGGCGTAAAAAACTACCCCCTCGGGCGCGCCGTTTGAACCGAAAATTTACACCCGGTCCTAAAATATACGGATCTAGGTGTAAAAAAAATTTCGTGGTCAACGGCCACCCGCGGGTCGCGGTTCTCGTGGTTCTCATAACTCGTGGTGGTTCTCATTCTAGCGGCTCCCTATATATATATATATAAAGAGATAAAGAAGAACGGATGTCTGAACATTAACTCGCTAAAAGATAGGGATGTGAGACTACGAGTGAGGCATATCTCCCCACTAAGACCAGACGGTATGGGGGTCGGCTGAGGCCCGGCTTGGCCCGGCGCCGGTCCCCCACACCGCCCCCCATAGGGTCGGCCCGTCCCAAACGGCTCCCACCAGCCGGACTCGCCGTGCCTCCTTTCTCTCACATATACCTATACATACATACATATACATAAAGGGGCTCATCCCCCACCCCCTAGGTCCATCCCCTTCAAGCCCCTCCTAAGTGGCGGTGACGTGGCGGCCATCCACTTAGGGATGAGGCTCTTCATACCCACCAGCCTAACTAGACACAACATAGACATTGGTAAAGGTAAATTTATGACACGTCCCATCCTTCCCAAAGTTTATAACAAGTCAAACTTCACTTCATAAAAACTTATGTACCGTGTACGGATAAGGGCTAAATTTAATCACTGAATAGTGTATATAGATTTCATATGCCCGAATAGATAAAGGCCTGTTCTATTCGCACACGGCCTTTGTCTTTTTGCACACTCGAAGCGCCCCGCTTTGGCCATAGCGGGGCGCTTTGGCCAAGGTCAACAGACAAGGACTGACTGTCAGTCCTTGTCTGTTGACCTTGGCCAAAGCGCCCCGCTATGGCCAAAGCGGGGCGCTTTGAGTGTGCAAAAAGACAAAAAACGTTGGCTGGAATTTGTGTTGTTTTTTTTTTTTGAAATAGGTGGGATGTGGGTTAGTTTGGTAGTGTTTTTTGGAGGAAAAAATTGTATTTGAGTTTTATAATGGGTGGCCTTTATAATACGTTGTTTTATAATTACGTTTTTTTACGTCATTATTTTTATAGAACGTATATAATATAAGTGCGTCTTTATAAACTGTTAACCTAGTTTATTTTGTTAAATTAAACGAACACGTTAAATAAATTGTACAGAAAACCATAAGAATTAAACGTAAACAATCCAAAACCAACGTGATGTAAATAGAAGATTAACTGCAATATATATATATATATATATATATATATATATATATATATATATATATATATATCAGTTTGTACATACAAAACAAAAAGGTACAACTAACTGCATAATACATAACAAAACACTATACAAACAAACTAAGGTACTAATCCTCGTGCGGTGGGGACGGTAGGAGGGGAAGTGGAGGCAACCCAGCGAGCTCTCGTAGAGAAACGAGCGTCTCGATGATCCAGTCCTGGCGTGCGGCCTGGCGTCTGAGGCGCTGGTCGAAGTCCCGAGCCACCTCACGCGCTACCGGAGGCAGGTCAGCGTAAACGTGCTGCGGGTACTGTGGCGGCTCAGGAGCTGGCTGAACTGGTGGTACCGGGATCTCCTCGATATGCTGCTCCTGAGTCGGATCATCTAATACAGGCTGAGCCTGAGGCTGAGCCTGAGCCTCAGCCTGAGGCTGGCCCGGGAACTCATCGAGTCCCAGAGCCTGTAGCTGAGCCTGCCGAGCGGCCGCCTGAACATCAGGAGGGGCCAACACTCCAGCCCTCACCTCAATAACAACCCGGATGACCTCCGGCACCGGCTCCGGTATAACGAGGGACCAAAGCGCCCCGCTATGGCCAAAGCGGGGCGCTTCTGTTCTTATTTAATGGCAAAGCGCCTCGCTTTGGACATAGCGGGGCGCTTTGGGCCTTTTTTAAATTTTTTAAAATTGTTTTTAATTCACAAACGCGTCGATAATAGTCTAAATTTTACGTTTTTTCCATTATACATCATTTTTTATTATATATGGACTATACTGCAAGTTCCGGATCAAATTGGTTACGTGTGATGTCTTATTCCGTTATATCGTATCATTTTGGTTTGAAAGCACAAGTACTCCTGTAAGAGGTGTTATGTGTATCAACCGCCTACCGCACATGAACATGACGTGTTTTTTCATTAATTGTAGTATTATGATGTATATGGTCATTTTGGGTCGTACAAGTGCTTATTGAATCTGATTGGGTCGTGTCGGTGACATTCGGTTTTTAACGTGATGTAACGCATATATTGAACAAACACAAACGTGATTATTATTAAACACATTTAACCTACATCGTGAAAATATGGGGTTACATTAAGGTCAGGGGCACGATACGTAAGCATTTCGTACGCGTTGATCTGATCCCTGTATAATGTGTGCCAGGCTGCTGCGCGCTCTGTTCTGTTCGCTGTCCAGAGTGGGTTTGGGGGAGGCATTGGATAACAACCTCCAAGCTCTACATGTATGAAATGCCCATGGTCGACGAACACAACCGCAACCACCAGGTGAGGTTGCTCAGCTTCGTTTGGCCCGTCCAGCAGAGGGAAAATTGTATTGCTCCCACGCATGTCGAAGGTGTGAACAATCACACCGTATCGTTGGGCAATAAGAAACCCCGTGTCAGGCATCGTCATGTAATTTTCGATATCTGCTCGTCCCACCCCCTTGAAAGCGATCCGTCTAAGCAGTGCATCATAATGTCCTATGTTTTCCGGATCGAAAAACTGCCTCCAAAGCGATTCGTTCGTACGTAACTCCTTTATAAGTTGTTTCCGGATCATCAAATATGAATTTTGTTTCACTCCTAACCCAACAGCCACCGATCGAAACCCACAATGACCATCTGGTTTCACGTCCTTTATTCTAACGATGTATGGATGGATCACTTCGGGAATCTGAGATGCGTAGTTGCGGATCGCTATATCCGTCTTAGGACCGAGCTTGATCATCGGGAAATCAGGGTGCAGGTTGATCGGTTTGGTATTCTTTTGTCTTCTAGAATCTTCGTGTGATATGTACGAGCTGTGACGGGGAAGATCATCTGAGGCCTCGACCCAAGTTTCTTCCGACGGAATGTACGAGCTTTTTCTAGCGGCTTCAACCTTTCTTTCTTCCTGCGTTTTCAATGTTGGGCGACCACGAGTTTTCTTCAGAACAGCAGGAGGTTTTTTGTTATTGTTCCCTAGATTGAGGATTTGCTGAAACTTTTCAAAGAAGCTCCTTTTCACTTGAGGGGGTGTTGGATCGATCTTTTGTTTCAGTTTTTCAAATTCCGCGTCTACATCGATATCCTCTATGTTTTTCTTTGCAGGCTTGAAGTTAAGCTTCTTCCAGAACACGTCTATGTGTGTGATCCGGAGTTGCTGACCTGTGGATGAAAACAAATTAGGTGGCAGAATCATAACGAGAAAGGTCAAAGATATTAATTACCTTTATTTTCCAATTTTTCCAAACGACAGGCACATGGCAAACCACAGCTGGTAAAAAGTTGGCAACCACAGCTTGCACCGTAGGCTCTCAACCCGTCTTCCTTACGTTTTAGTTCCCTACTCAAAAGCTCAATCGCATATATTGAAACCTTTCTGAGAATATATGCAAGCATGGGCTGCTTCTTGTGGTGCGTCATCACTTTTCGGAGGCTTGTTTCAAAGCTACTACTAATCTCGGTGTATTGTCTATCAACAACATGATCAACATACAGTACAAGTTTATCCAGTGTGTTGCGATGACTTGGAAAGTGACTTTTTAGTGTTGCATGCATACCCTCAACCCTGTTGGTCGTACTTTGGTGAAAGTTGATAGTTTTGTTAATCCAGCATGATACAAACTTTTCACGGTACGGATCCAACCATGATTTCTTCAAATAATCAAAAACCTCTAAAATTAAAAAAAACGTAAATAGTCAGTTTTTGTTATTATATAAAATTTGAACATAATTATGTAAGAAATACCTACGTTCACGGTCATCTTCTTTCAGCTGTGCTTCAAGGTTTTCCAAGTTATACCTGTATATTTCCTCGGTCGTAGACTCACACAATAACCAAAATCTACGTACGAATTCTTTCCATTCCTTGTCAGAGAATTTCTTCTTGCTGTTCTTATTAATATTTTGTTGAATATGGAACCGACAAAGATACTTATGCGCTTTTGGAAAAACTTGTTCACACGCGTTCATTAGCGCAAAATCCCTGTCTGTTAAAATCACGCGCGGTTCCATACATCCTACCAGCATAGACTTGATCCTCTGCAACACCCATAGGTAGTTCTCTGACTTCTCAGCGGAAATTACCGCACAAGCAGCCGTAAACGATTTGTTTGTCGACGTCATGCCTACGACCTGAACAAATGGCAGGTTGTACATGTTCGTTTTGTAGGTGGCGTCAATCATTAGCACATGCGGGAAGGCACACCACATATTGAATGATCTTTCGTGAACAAAGAAGACATCTTCAACTTCGTTTGATATCTCATTCGTGCGCATGTAATAAGTGTAATTTTTTTCGAGAAGAATGCTTTCAAGTTTTTGCATCGGAGACTTACCGACATTTTTTTCGGCGTTGATCTTCTGAACAGCGTTGTGTATATCTTTCGGAATAAGCTTTCTAGCCGGATTGTTTTTTGTCAGCGTTCGCCAGATACTTTGGTTGGGAATGTCTTGCTCTGCCAGCTCCTTAACCAGTTTTGTATCCTCCGAAGAAAGCCTTCTCGCATACGCGTGACCCTCTAAGTTTTCAATAGGAGTGTGGTTATGCTTCGCCTTCGTCACCTCGATCCTCCAAACACTTCCGGATGATTCCGAAAACCCGATCATCTCGAACGGGCAGCCTATTTTCTTGCTACCCGTTTTCCTCTGTGTAGCTATACTCTTATGCTCCCCACCAAAAGTACATTGAAACCAAATCTTGTAATTCTCTCCTCTTTTATTCGACCTCTTAGTCACAATGAGGTAACCGTTGTCTTTTGCCGTGTCTTGTACCCAACGCACCAACTCTTTACGTGACGAAAAGGTCTGCGTTGTATCAAACGAAAACGTAACCGGGTAACAGCCTTCCTCGTCAACAGACACATCCCCCGGCTCACCATCGTCACCGAGGTCCGAATATACTTGATGTTCAAAGTTGTGCTCGCCACCGTAACCGAAATTCGAATAACCTTGTAAGCTCTGTTGACAACCGTAACTGTCTTTTGGACCACACTCCTGCTGTACAAAGCTGTACTCGCCACCGTAACCGAAATTCGAGTAACCTTGTTGTGCGTAAGGGTCCTCCACAGGGGTATTCAAATCCAGCGTCACCGTGTTATCACGATAACGAATGCCAGATACAACCTCTGCCTCCCTCAAGTTGGACGAGACCGGTTTCTCATACGAGTCAGAAATAGCGGTCCCCTCGTAAGAATCAGGAACAACTGTCTCGTCAGAATATTGACCGAAAATATAGTTGTTTAACCACGACATCGTTTTTTCAAGAGATGTAACTAATACAGCAAAACCGCGCGTTATTTTGAAGAAACACAACGGATGGGTGAATGTATATCGAAGTGTCTGTGAATGAAAATGTATAGGGTCGAAGTGTCTGTCTCACAGGTTGCTTTTAAAAGGTAAAATGGGTGAAATTTGGGGTCGAAGCGCCGCGCTATGGCCAAAGCGCGGCGCTTAGGGTTAACGACAAAACATCATAATCAACTTTATGTCTGTCAAACAGTAGGGAATGTCTCAAATGTCAATCGAAGCACTTTTGTCGAGCATAGCGCCGCGCTTTGGCCATAGCGCGGCGCTTTGGGATGTGAAAATAATTTTGACCGTGTGTGATTAGCATGACCCTACATAAAAGGTGTTGATCAACAAACCATTATTGTATGCCATGAGTCACGAACTCAGTTGTATACATTTCATATCTCAAAATTAGAAGTTAAGAAGTTGAATTGATTATGTTGTTCTGTAGTTTTAGTGTGGGACACATGTCATCATAGTTGAATCATACAAGCAATGCACCTGCAGACATCACTCAGCACCACTTCAGAAGATGGTGTGTCTGGTGAGTTTCTGCTGACTACCTAACCACAATTCGGACAGTGCTAAACAACAATCCGTTAATTATTTCCATTTACTGTCATTTCCATCATTTTTCCATTGATAGATGTTGAACTATCTATAACACCATCACTGAATGACGGTTGCTGATTGGAGCTCTAGATTGATTTAGATTTTGACAGCAATGTCGTATCTTGTCTCCACAATAACAAAATAAAAAAAAATAGATAAAGAAAAGGTGGCAAAGCAAGGAGAGAAACGTACGAAGTTGGATATCTATTATTAAAACAATAATAAAATGTCAATAACGATACTCTCTTTATCTTTAGTATAAAAGACTACTACAATTTCGTAAACGAAACTGAATGAACATACAGATAAAATGCAATTTTGTGTAATCAAATTGATTCAAACCAGTGTCTTCAGCGAGGACTTTGATCGTACCTTCTTGGATTCTCCTTGCATGTAAGAACGAACAACCTAAATTGTTTTGTGCTTGATGATTTGTGTTCCAAACGTCCTTTAAAACAGATTTCGAGTCTTCACCCAAGAAACACGTCTATATACCAAGATACAACAACCTAACTAGTATGTACTAACGAGAAAGACTAGCACTCCAAAGAGTACACTGAAAAAAAAAAAAACAAAAAACAAAACAAATGGAAAGATGAAAAACAATTGTTGGAACACTTTCATAAGCAGTGTGATTTCTTCTGTTTTTTTTCAGCTAAGAAACACCTTACTAAACTTGTGACTAATAGTTACATTTCAAAAAATAAAGACGTCTCGTGGGATAATTGGGTGTCTTTTGCTGTTATGTAATGGTTGATGTTTGGTGTTTGGCTGCCCTTGTGTTTGAGGGTGGTGCTTTGTGAATAATAGTTACATTTCAAAAAAAAAAAAAAAAAACACCTTAGGCTAGACGGTATGGGGGGACGTCCCCCTCTGTCCCGGTTTGTCGCCGAAGCCAACACCACGCCCCCTCCCCCGTCCTCGTCCTCAGCGTCGCTCACTAGACGTTTGAGACGCACCACAAAATGACAAAAACTGTCGGGGGATCGATGCTTCTGACCGTTACATTAAAAAAAATTAAATTTTAATTTTTAAAAAGATTCAAACGGCTCCTTTACCATTTTTCACCAAAATTCAAACCAAATTTATATATATTCCCCATTTTTTACACCATTTTTCTCACTTTTCATCCACTACAACTCATCTCTCTCTCACTTTTTATAAACATTCTTCCATTTTTATAAAATACTACTCTACCATGGATCCCTTCAACAACCCGAACAACCCGAACGTCCCCAACAACCCCAACAACCCGAACCCACCGAACATCCCGAATGTTTTTTCGGTGCCGGGATACTATCCGACGATGGATCCGAACCAATTCGGTCAATTTTCCTCAAACGCATTGGACGCTTTCCAAAACTCACCGAACGTTTTTGCGCACACGCAACAAAGTCAAGCCATACAACAATTGATGATGGGGAATGCTTTTAATATCCAACCCGTGCAACCCGTTCAATCCGAGCCGAACCCGACGCAACCCATTCGATCAGAACCCGACGAGGATATTGTCGAAGTTGTTCCCGAGACCCAACTGCAAAAAGGCAAACGAAGAAAAGGCAAGCAAGTTGCAGGTGAGCAAAGCCAACCGTCCAAACCAAAGGCGAAACCATGGACGCAACTCGGGCAAGAAGCCTTAGCGAAGGCTTACTTAGGCACGTCCACACACCCGATTAAAGGTACGTAAAAATAACTTTTAATTTTTTTTAAAGTTTATATTTTGTAGTATTAGTTTTTTATTTTTTATTTTTTTGTAACATATAATTTTGTCCAATATAGGTAACAATCAAACGGGTGAGGGGTTTTGGAAGGCGGTTTTGGCGAAGCTTCTTGAGCTAATGGACCAAGGGCCATATCAAGATCTCGACTCGGTGTCTTCTAAGTGGCGAAAAATGAGTGGGTTCGTCAATAGGTTTTCCGAAGAATATAATAAAATATTTTCAAGTGGGCGTCGTAGCGGGATGAGCGATGATGATGTGTTCAAAAAAGCGTTGGATGTTTACAAGTCGAACCATGGCACCACGTTCGCACACGTTCGGGCGTGGGAAATTATGCGTGTACACCAAAAATGGGCGCCGGTTCCAAACGAGGTGGAGATGGCAAAGCGGCAAAGGATATTGGAATCCGGTAGTTATAGCGCCGGCAGATCGGACGCGAGATGTCACATAAACTTAAACGATGACGCCGAGTTCGACAAAGAAGAATACGGCGTGAAAGAAGCGGAACATCCCCCGGGCCGGGACAAATCAAAGAAGGAGCGGGCGAAGGAGAAAAAAAAGCAAAAGGTCAACCCGAAGATGGAGGAGTTTATGACCCAATTTAAAACGTACAACGAGGTCACGTCCCAAAAAGCGAGGGTGAAGGAGCGGGCGATCAAAGAAAAGTCACGCGTGGCGGGAGAAAATATACGATTGTCCGATTATAAGGTTCGGCTCAAGGAGTGGGAAATATTAACGATGGATGTTGATAGTTATCCCGAACCGAAACGCTCGACTTTGATAAAATTGCAAAACGACATCATGAAGAAGCATCAAAGTGGTTGATTTTTATAAGTTTATGTTTTTTTAATATATTAGGATTTTTTTTAAGTTTATCTTTTTTTTTTAAGTTTGTGTATTGTTTTTTTAATATTAATGAAAGTATTTTCCTACTTTATTTGTAAAATGTTAAAAAAAAGTGGAAGATTTAAAAAAAAAAAATAAAGTGGTGGGGTAGGATCATTCTCCCATTTCCATTGTTTTTGTGGGATGGACCATCCTCCTAAAGACTATGATGTGGCGCCTAGGTGACGGATCATCCTCCAAGGGAGTACCATCACCATACCATGTAGCCTTAGTATTTATGGTAAAACAAGTTAAAACAACTCAGTTAGGAGTGTTTTTTTTTTCAACTAAGAAACACCTTAGTAGTTATGACAAAACAAGTTGAAACAACTCTATTAGATCGAAATTATAAAATACATTAAATGTCTTTAATGCAATATAATTGGTTTAAGTTTCTAAATCAGTTTTTTATTGTTTCAATTTCAGTTCATAGGTATAACTGTGAAGATCACTATCACCTTTGGTGGTCGATCGGTACCAAATTTGTTGCTAGGTATCAAATTTGAATGTCAATAGTAACTTTGGTGCTAGGCACCAAATGGTCTACAGCTCCAACTTAAGTATCAACTGGTCTTCTGTACCAAATTAGGTAATTCATACCGACTTAGGTAACAAATGGTCTTTGGTACTAATTTATCGCAACTTCAAATGCATAACTTTGAGCATCAATATTTCATTCATCTTACTTCCGTTTTAGACATGGTTTGGTTTATTTTGAAGTTGTCACATAGGGGAACACAAACCGAGAAAGAAATAATTATTCATGTTCAACGTTGAGAAAAAAACCAATTTCCCGTTTTGTGAAAAACACTAGTTTCATCATGTTTTCAACAATCCCCCACTTGAATAGAAATAGATCCATACTTCCAAATATCAAGATACAATTTTAATGGCTAAGTGTCGTAGGATGGGTAGGTGTTAGCCTTGAACCCCCATTTATGAATCATACATAGTCCCCTAGTGGTTAATAAAATGATGTCTTTGAACAAATCACCATTTGTGTATATAGCATTACACTGCACACCACCCTCTTCCAATCTTGTCAAACCCTGATTGTTTCGTCCATTGATCGTCATAGAACACTGGCTTGAATCTGTGAAAGCTCTAGGAATTACACACCCCAAAACACCATTACAAAAAGTCACACTTCTCTTTCACATATGTGAATCAATCTCAAAGCTTTCAAATCCATATGCTTAGCCTAACTATTGTATAATTGTGATGGGAATGGACTAATAAGCATTTAAACCCCCTTTATAGTTTAGGGGGTGTGTATATCAACATATATAATTAGCAACATAAATATTACTTATGCGGCCACAATGACCACCCCTATATATATGAGTCAGTTATCCTAATGAACTAGATCTTAGGACCTCCAGTAACCTAAGTTAGGTTTCTTTCACATATCTTTTTCCATTAGCTTTAGTCTCATTCCACAACTTGATCTCACATCAATCCTCGGGTTGTTTGATCCAAACCATTATCTTTGATTTCATAAAGTCAGTTAAGATAACTTGCAAGTGAGCTCAGTTTCATGAAATGTTTATAACTCACAAGTTAATCTCGCTTAATGTAAACTTCTAATATTATTTCAACTTGGATGTACGTCTTTGAATTATACAACTCTCATTTCAAGGTAAACACATCATCATTATTCCTTTAGTATTATTCTTTATCGTACATCTAACAAGATTGTGAATCAAACTTGTTGGTGTCTGAGTCTAATCATGCTGGATTCACTCACTATAACTATTGTATACTCTACGTATTCATGTGTTTACAATACTTATTTGGATTACCAAAATTCCTCTTTCTAAATCTTTCACATTCTTTTTATCAGATGCAACTTACCCCCACATTTAAGTCTTATTGAATAACATTCATCCACCACGGAAAGTGTGGGGGAGTGTTAAAAACCAAAAAATTATTAGACAAGTTTGCAACTAATGACAAGCAACGAAAACCCCTCAAAGGCTTTATTTTAAGTTTGTTGGAGAAAATGGCGACCCTTTAATAATGTTTATCTCCAATGAGGTTTCTCAAATTCCTTTTCCACTATACAAGTTGGGAAAAAGATTTCGAGGACGAAAAATATGGCATATATCGCACACTTCATGTAAGTATACGATCTTATGTTTTATTTGTATTTCAATTTCATAACTTTTAAATGTTTTCTAATTAATTCTTTTTGCAAAGTTATTTTGATCTCCATAGTTGGCATGACACACAACAGTGGGATGGAATAATGATGGGAATTAATAAGGATTGTGCAAGAAGTTATTGGGAACATAAAACAATTAAAAAAAAGGCATTTTGATAGATATGGACGTTATGATGACGTTGAAAATGCAAAAAAGAATCCCTCTTAAGATCAATCTTAAGATCAAACGTAGTGGGGCGCTATATGCCCCAAAAAACCAAAGATAGCGTCGCATGGCGCCGGTTACACCGGGACGGGGGGCGGTATCAGGCCAAAATCAGATGGCAGCGCCATCCATATCGCGGCGTGATGGTTTGTAACATTTTTGGTTTATACAAACTTGGCCCCTACAAATCGGAGAAGAAGATAAATTGGTCCCTGCAAGTCCGCCGGAAAATCGGCCGGAAACCTGCCGGAGAATTGGATAAGAAGACAGAGGCGATTTGATTTTGAAATTTTTTTGGGTTTAACACATTTGGTCCCTGCATTTTTCAAATATCTAAAATTTGTTTTTAAAACTTGGTTTTTAAAATTGATTTTTAACATAATTGGTCCCTGCATTTATGAAAACTTTTTTTATTTAATGTAATGGTTTTTAATTTAAAAAAAGTTAGAAATTAATTAAAAAATTGAAAATTAAATAATTAAGTAATGATGAGGTAGGGGCTTTATGACTACGGGCTCTAGTGACATAATGCCCCATAAAGCCCCTGTGTGACGTGGCACGACACGTGTCGCATAACGCCCCCAAAGGGGTTTTATGACTACGGATGGCCTAAGATGCACACTTTAGAGGAGCGAGAAAAACTTATTGATGAGTTGTTCCTCGATTCCATATATATGACCCGCTCCCAAAAAAGTGCAACTAATATATCAAAAAAGCCTTACTCAAGTTCTGGTGGGAGCAGGTCATATGCCCAAAGGCGACATCAGGTGGTAAGAAAAATTCTTAGCATTATCTAAAGATGTATTAAGAATTCATTTAATCTTAGTGATAGTGTTTATAGATGTAGTCAACTGAAAGCACGAGGCTTATCGAAGGTTTGAGAGATATGCATTACAAGATGGAAAGTATAAGGGTTAATGATTGTTGGCACACAAACGTAATGCCCGAGTCCATGCAAGTCGACATGGGCTGAGGCGTCCAAGTCCATATAAGTCGGTGTGGGCTTGAAGAGTTCAAATTAAACAAGTTTGGTTTATTAGGGCTTAGATTTATGATATGATTCTATTGTAACATGGAGCGCAAGCTAAGTTTCTTGAGGCTATATATAGAGGTCTTATTAGGACTTTCTATGTATCACAAATTAATAAAGGTTTTGAGTTAGTTTCCTTTTAAAATACGTGTGTTCTTTGATATCAATTCTGTCTTTGAATTTGGTATCAGAGCCTGCAACTGTGAAGCCAGAGATTTTGTCAAGTTGGACAATCACCGGTTTGTCCATCATCGTAGAAAGAGTTCACAAAGAGGTAATTAACAGTCCTGTCCAGAAAAGAAACACGGTCTCGACTCTCCTATAGTCACTTTTAGATGTGGGTCAAGAAGATCGATAATGGCAGGGGAAGGAGATGCGCCGTCGGTAAGCCCAGCAGCGAAGGAGAACCCTAGTGTCCTGTAGTGTCCTTTGTTGAATGCCACAAACTACAACATTTGGATTGTTCGAATTAAGGCAGTGTTTCATGTCCATGGAATTCTGCAAGCAATTACTCTAACCGAAGGAACTCGGGTCGAGCAAAAGAAGGATGACATGGTGATTGCCCATCTTTTGCAATGTATTCCAGAAGAACTTGTTTTATAGGTTTCTAATCTCGATACTGCAAAGAAGATTTGGGATGTGTTATAGACTCGATTCGTGGGCGTTAACCGGGTTCGAGAAACAGGAATTGAAACTCTTGAAGCTGAGTTTGAATCCTTGAAGATGAAGGAAACCGAAACAATTGATGGATTCACTGCCTGAATTGGAGGTCTAGTTTCTAAAGCCGCAAGTCTTGGAACAGTATTTGAAGAGAAAAATCGTGTTCGAAAGCTTTTAGGATTGGCTCCACTAAAGCTTGTTCCAATGGTTACTTCAATAGAACAGTTTGTTGATTTGAAGACGATGCCTTTTCAAGAAGCAATAGGGAGACTCAAGGCTTATGAAGAACGTTTAAAAAGGACCGAGTCCAAGGAGGAGGTTCAAGGTAAACTTTTATTTCATCAGGCTAGTAGTTCTCTGAAGAATTGAAGAATTCTAGAAGAATTGAAGAATTCTGATTGGGGAAGGGGTCGAGCAAATCAAAGCAATGGGAATAATAAGGGTAGGAACCACAACAATACACACAACAAAACCACGAGAACAAGTCTCAAACAGGAAAATACGAGAACAAAGGAAAGGGTAAAGATCATTCCAGGTCCATTGTTATAAGTGTGATCAGTTTGGACATTTTTCTTCCACGGGGAAGAAAAGTGAAGAGGCGAATTTGACAATGAATAACGGGGAGGATGACCCAGTTGACCCAAGTTTATTCATGGCTGCATGTGCTCCGAATACGGTGTTTTTAAACGAAGAAAAGGTGATACAAGCTCCGAATATGGTATGTAGACAACAGAGCAAGCAACCACATGACCAGTAATTTTAATTACTTTTCTAAAATTAATAAAAATATAACCGGGAATGTTCTTTTTGGTGATGGTTCATGTGTTGCAATAAAGGAAAAGGGGTCAATTTTACTAGAAGGCAAGACGGGTGAGCAACTCTTCTTAACTGAAGTTTATTATATCCCGGACCTTCGAAGCAACATTACTAGTCTCAGTCAAATGACCGAATGTGGGTGTGACATTCGTATGGAGGATGGTTTTCTTAACAATGCGCGATAGAAAAAACAAGATGATTATGAGGGTGCCTCGCTCGTGGAATAGAATTTACAAAATTCGACTTAAAATAACTAAACCAGTTTGTCTACATGTAACACCCCGAAAACGGGTTTGGTAATCAAACCCCGTTAATACTAATACACGGGTAAAATACTGTTAGCGGTAAAGGTAACCCGGTAAATATTAGGATTTAAAATAAATAAATCTAATATTTAATAAAACGTGAATAAATGGTTTTAAGGAAATAAAGTTTATAAGAAACCTGAATTAACGGGACTTAAAATAAACTGAGTCATAAATTCCCCGAACCAACTAAGTTAACTAGGAATATTTAACCTAGTTAATAAGTGGGAATAGTGTTAGAAATAGTTAGGTAGTGGCCTACTTAATAACTAACCAAACATGAGGGACCAAACTAGGATATCTTGAAAAATGGTTTTAATAAAAAAAAAAACAACACAACACACACTTTAAGTGTGTGTGCGTGCGTGGGGATGGCCAGGAGAAAGCTTCCATGGAGCTTTAGCCCTAAATTCAACAAAATGATCAAATTGAAGGTCAAATCTAACCAAAATCAAATGCATGAACACGTATAAACGATCACCAAGTCGTGGGGATCATAAGGTATGTCACAAAACCTAGATTGGTTAAAGTTGAAATTCGAGACAAGTAGGTTATTTGCAAATAGATGGTTGGGTTATGATCCAAAGTCGAAATTGAATGTATACGCATGTTTAATTTTGTTAGTTATGATGAAATTATGAAGAACTTGAAGTAATATTACTTGTATGTGATTAACAAGTAAACTAGGAAGTGGGTTTTGATATAATAGTGAAGATGATGATTAGTTTATATTTAAAATCATCATATTTGATAATAGAAACAAGGCACTCAAACAAATTACGCGATTTGGGTACTTGTTCATACATGATTGAAATGGGTAAATGTTATGATGAAATTTGGTAGCTATGTTCATGTAACTAAGTGTATGATATCATGTTATCTACTAATTGATAGATAGAACTTGATTTTATTAAATGTTCGGATGAATGCTAGTGATAGGATGAAACGGGTTTCCGCTCGTATATGAGAGACCCTTAGTTCTTGTGAAACAAATGAATAAGCTAGTTTTGATAATCGCTTGAGCTAGTTGAAGTATTGAAAACACAATGGACTTAGTTAGAACTTTAGTGAAAACGGGGGCCTAAAAATAACGCCTACCGGGTAATTATTGGAATGCTTAAACTAGTTGTCGAACTTGAATGTGCATTTTATATGGTAATGAGCGTTTGAATTTTGTCAAACCGACCATTAATAAGATCAAATGATAATTTTGATAGAAAAATACGTAAGATGGAATAGTTATGATTGACAATGACTAAATTAACCATCTTATGAAATATGATGATAGTTTGACGCCTAACAAGCTAGGTGGAAGCTTGTGGATGAAGCGGGTCAAACGGAGCGAGTACGAAAAGAAAAGCGTGGCATGGATGCAAGGTAAGTAAAGCTTACACTCTAACTATTTAATACCTAATGATTTTATAGGTTATGAATGATAAGTCTTATTTAAATTATGATGTTCCGACACGACAAGTGCGGTCCGGAACAAAAGACAATGGTCATAAACATGTTGAATGGATAAAAAGGAGCTAATATGGTTAAATAGTCATGAAATGACTAAAAGATAACGAGTTTTTAATAATTACCTTGTATGGTAAACCAATGCAAATAATAAGGGTAAAATAGTACTTTAGTCACTTGTTGACAATAACCGTTAGTTTGGGGAAAGATACACCATAGCGTGGGTTATAATGGGTCAAGGGAATCAATTGATGATTTACAAGTAAAACGACTATACGGTGTAAACCGGAGTTAGTTGTATGGATAAGATGGTAATAAATATCATCTCATAGAGTTTCATGTCCTTTAGACCAAACGGGTCAAAATGTGAAATTATCACCCTTTGACAATATCGACAAATGGTTTGTTGAGCTATATGATTATAGGAATAAATATCAGATGGATATGTACATTGCTATTGCTTAGCGGCTACTAAGGCAAGGTATCGAAACGGGTCAATATATTGATCTGAGTCAGGTATGTGTGTTTAGAATTGAAGTTAAGTGGGTTAAAGGTTCAATAAAGTCCTTTGTTGTAAAGGATGGAGCGAACTTGACAAAAATGCCCTTGATAGGTATATCGGGCAAACGAGTTTAAAAGGTTGTTTAGAAACAAGTCAATAGATTAAATGATTACTTCGGATAAGAAATGTAGGAATATGATGCTAGAAATGAAGGAAAGCGATTTTAAGCTTTAAAGTGCTTAAATACCCTTAATGGGTCAAAATAAGCACTTGAGCGTAAACGGGTTTTAATTAAGTAAGAAACCCATGATTTATGATTAATATGATAGGAGATATTGAAATTATGAATCTCATGAGTTTATAGATCAAATAAACATGTTTGTTTGATAAAATCATGAACGGGTCAAAATTTGGTAAAAAGGGTAATAAGTCGAAGACCTAAAGGTCTGAAATTTTGTTAATCCGGATGTTGGATTTTAATTCCACAAGATGGAGAATTAAATTACGAGCACGTAGGAAAAAGAATTGGGTAAAACGGATTAAAAACGAGAGAGTTATGCCCGTTTCCGTGAAATCGGGTTATGCTGGGAATATGCAGCACCAGTTGCACACAGTCTGTCAATTTGGGACCGTGGCGTCGCGCCACGGCCAAGGCCTTTTGCCGTCGCGTGCGGTGACGGCCTAAAATATTGAAAATCTTGTTTATTTTGTTTATTTCGATTATTTGACCAAATTACCTTGTTGTACTTGTTATTTAACTATCAAACTGACTTCTAAGTTGGTTTTGATCATAGGTGAATGTCGAGAGTCCCGGATGAAGATCAAGTGGCGAGCAAGAACCGAACACACGTTAAATGAAGCTTCCGCGTCAAATCTTGAGTTGTTTTGCTAAAAATGAATTATGCAAACATTTATAAACATGCTTTTGAAATGTTGTAAACATATGGGAATGTTAGTATGACAAGTTTTTGTAAAGTCACATTTTAGCATTAAAAATGTGTATTTTATTTTTAAAATCTTGATTAATTGAGACGGTCGTTACAAGTTGGTAATCAGAGCTCATGGTTAAAGAATAAAGTGTGTTCGGTTCGAGGCTTGATCGCAAATCCGGTAAGTACATGTATATCAATGGTTTAGTATGATTAAAGTGTTGAGAACAACACATATGGTTATCATGTAATACACGTTACACCAATAAAAACGATATAGAATAGATATAGTCAACGAAATTACACGCGTTGATGTGTATAGTAGAAAAGCCTTGTATTATAATACGGGCATCCATTAATATCGAAATTACTAACTGTTGTAAATGTTTTAGTTGAAGGACACTCGCATATGAAGATAGCGAGAGTTTAACAAATCACGTATTTGACAGAGGAACGGTCCAAAGAGTATGCTCATCAAGGACCTAAATCGCGTAGCGATCGCGAACAAGGCTAATGGCAAGAGAAGCCCGTTAGGGCAAGCATTACCAGGTGCACATTTTAAATTTAATTGCATAAATAGTAATATGCAACAAGTAAGTAGAGATTGAAAGTTGCATATGTAGATTAAAAACTTGGAAAAACCCGAATAAAAATCTATCCGGGATATTGTTTCCAAGAGAAACAAATAGAGGCATTACTTACATGGGGTGTAATGTGAAAATTATAAAAAGGTCATGTATACCAGGTATTGATCGCTTACTCTGGCCAAGTAAGTGGTGAGCACTTGGTACCATGAACTTTTTATGATGGACATGCTTACATCCAATGTAGTAAGGACAGGGTGAGTGGGACAAATTAAAAAGTACCCAAATGAATCAGATAAGAAAAATATTTGATAATAATGTAAACGCACAGCCGAGTGACGAAAGCGTATTATATTAGGATAATGAGCCCGAGTGAAGGGACAAAGAAACATGTAAAATGATTAAAGTACGCACTGGGAGGGGGTGTACTTACACTCGAACCCGGAGAATGCAAACATGTAAAATGATTAAAGTACGCACTGGGAGGGGGTGTACTTACACTCGAACCCGGAGAATGCAAACATGTAAAACGATTAAAGTATACACTGGGAGGGGGTGTGCTTACACTCGAACCCGGAGAATGCAAACATGTAAAACGATTAAGGTATGCACTGGGAGGGGGTGTACTTACACTCGAACCCGGAAAATGCAAATATGCCTCTTAACGGGCCGTTTTTGTAAAACCTCAAACTTGAGGACAAAGTCGGAATATAAAAATGAAGCGAGGTCTTAATGCTTACCGGGAGGGGTGCAATAATAACGACTTCGGTAAAACACCTAGTTGATGGGTAAGGATTAAACACATGCGTAGACCGAGAAACGGGAACCCGGATGGAAAGTTAAAAGACTCGGGTTTTGAGTCATGACTAAAAGACGACAAGATGATGAAAATAGAAATTTTGATAAATTATGTTCAACTATTTTAAATTTGAACGGGTCAAAACAAAGAATGAAGTTGACATCCATAAATGATAAAATTTCACATGAATAAGTCAAACGGGTCGAATATAATATAATGCCGGATGGCATGAGTAAACGCAAGCGGTATAACGGTAGCGTTTAAAGCAAAAGAATAATGAGCCCGGTAATGGGACATAATCGAATACGAATATATGTAGACTGGAGAATGGCAAGCATAGAATAAACCGACGCATGAATGACGTAAGAAGTCATAAAGTCGGAAAATTAGTCCAAAAGTAAACAAATGAAGCCTTAGACTACGGTCAAGGTCAACTAAAGTTCAAAAGCGAAAATAAATGATTCCAAACATAACAAGAGATGATTTGAAGCTATATATGTATATATATACATTTGAATATAGACACAAATAAAAGATGAATCTGCGGGATCATCGTAACCTTCGGGAATGCGAGCAGTGTTAAGGTCTACGGGACCAGAATGACCCTCGGGTCACGAATAAAAAGGGAAATAAACCTTAGGGTCCCCGTTAAAAAGGGGTGAAGACCTATGGAAATAGCCTACGAGGCTAAGTGAAAGAACCTACGGGTCAATAAGGGAAAACGAGGGAACTTGCTACGATTCCTCGCGTAAAACGAGAACGGAAAAGAATAAATTATGGGTTGTCAATTTCCTTGATATGAGTAATTGACTTAGTTAAAAGGAAAAAACATTAAACAAAAATTAAGTTTTAGTAAGAAACAACATTTTAACAAATATGAATATTATGAGACGAATTCGAAAAATAATTAATATCAAAGAATATAGATCTTAACACCGATAGGTGCAAGGCAATGCATTCGAAAGAAAGAATTTCGATAATAAAAGTCGACATAAACTTAAATAAGACGTGATGTAGTCACAGTCACAAAAGTGATATAGAGTATAACCACGTCGTAACATGAGTTACGACATATGAAATCAGAAAACACGCAAAAGGCCGGGTTGGCAATAAGATACACCCGAATGACGGGGTATAAAGTGACGACGACTAATCGGTCTAGTCGGTAAATCTTTCTAAAGTCAGAATAGTGGTACGACTTATACGAAGCGCTTGTCGATATAAGATTAGCTTGAAGTAAACATGCTAAAATAAATAAATAAATAACTAAATATAACCGAGTGATCAGATGACAACTCGGTCAAATAAGTGACCGGAATAAGAAACGCAAGGTGAAGGTATCGGCCTACGAGGCCATACATGTAAAAGGCGCATACGCCTTAAAACCAAAAACACATTACCATACTTTTTGGTAAGATTATTATATGCGATTAGTGCTCCAGTGATCACCGAAACTAAGGTTCAGATAATCTAAACTAATAAAGTACGTGATTAAGGTTTCGGGGATGAAACCTCTTTAAGGGGGGTAGACTTGTAACACCCCGAAAACGGGTTTGGTAATCAAACCCCGTTAATACTAATACACGGGTAAAATACTGTTAGCGGTAAAGGTAACCCGGTAAATATTAGGATTTAAAATAAATAAATCTAATATTTAATAAAACGTGAATAAATGGTTTAAAGGAAATAAAGTTTATAAGAAACCTGAATTAACGGGACTTAAAATAAACTGAGTCATAATTTCCCCGAACGCACTAAGTTAACTAGGAATATTTAACCTAGTTAATAAGTGGGAATAGTGTTAGAAATAGTTAGGTAGTGGCCTACTTAATAACTAACCAAACATGAGGGACCAAACTAGGATATCTTGAAAAATGGTTTTAATAAAAAAAAACAACAACACGACACACACTTTAAGTGTGTGTGCGTGCATGGGGATGGCCAGGAGAAAGCTTCCATGGAGCTTTAGCCCTAAATTCACCAAAAGGATCAAATTGAAGGTCAAATCTAACCCAAATCAAATGCATGAACACGTATAAACGATCACCAAGTCGTGGGGATCATAAGGTATGTCATAAAACCTAGATTGGTTAAAGTTGAAATTCGAGACAAGTAGGTTACTTGCAAATAGATGGTTGGGTTATGATCCAAAGTCGAAATTGAATGTATATGCATGTTTAATTTTGTTAGTTATGATGAAATTATGAAGAACTTGAAGTAATGTTACTTGTATGTGATTAACAAGTAAACTAGGAAGTGGGTTTTGATATAATAGTGAAGATGATGATAAGTTTATGTTTAAAATCATCATATTTGATAATAGAAACAAGGCACTCAAACAAATTACGTGATTTGGGTACTTGTTCATACATGATTGAAATGGGTTTTGAATGTTATGATGAAATTTGGTAGCTATGTTCATGTAACAAAGTGTATGAGATCATGTTATCTACTAATTGATAGATAGAACTTGATTTTATTAAATGTTCGGATGAATGCTAGTGATAGGATGAAACAGGTTTCCGCTCGTATATGAGAGACCCTTAGTTCTTGCGAAACGAATGAATAAACTTGTTTTGATAATCGCTTGAGCTAGTTGAAGTGTTGAAAACACAATGGACTTAGTTAGAACTTTAGTGAAAACGGGGGCCTAAAAATAACGCCTACCGGGTAATTATTGGAATGCTTAAACTAGTTGTCGAACTTGAATGTGCATTTTATATGCTAATGGGCGTTTGACTTTTAGTAGTCAAACCGACCATTAATAAGATCGAATGATAATTTTGATAGAAAAATACATAAGATGGAATAGTTATGATTGACAATGACTAAATTAACCATCTTTTGAAATATGATGATAGTTTGACGCCTAACAAGCTAGGTGGAAGCTTGAGGATGAAGCGGGTCAAACGGGGCGAGTACGGAAAGAAAAGCGTGGCATGGATGCAAGGTAAGTAAAGCTTACACTCTAACTATTTAATACCTAATGATTTTATAGGTTATGAATGATAAGTCTTATTTAAATTATGATGTTCCGACACGACAAGTGCGGTCCGGAACAAAAGACAATGGTCATAAACATGTTGAATGGATAAAAAGGAGCTAATATGGTTAAATAGTCATGAAATGACTAAAAGATAACGAGTTTTTAATAATTACCTTGTATGGTAAACCAATGCAAATAATAAGGGTAAAATAGTACTTTAGTCACTTGTTGACAATAACCGTTAGTTTGGGGAAAGATACACCATAGCGTGGGTTATAATGGGTCAAGGGAATCAATTGATGATTTACAAGTAAAACGACTATACGGTGTAAACCGGAGTTAGTTGTATGGATAAGATGGTAATAAATATCATCTCATAGAGTTTCATGTCCTTTAGACCAAACGGGTCAAAATGTGAAATTATCACCCTTTGACAATATCGACAAATGGTTTGTTGAGCTATATGATTATAGGAATAAATATCAGATGGATATGTACATTGCTATTGCTTAGCGGCTACTAAGGCAAGGTATCGAAACGGGTCAATATATTGATCTGAGTCAGGTATGTGTGTTTAGAATTGAAGTTAGGTGGGTTAAAGGTTCAATAAAGTCCTTTGTTGTAAAGGATGGAGCGAACTTGACAAAAATGCCCTTGATAGGTATATCGGGCAAACGAGTTTAAAAGGTTGTTTAGAAACAAGTCAATAGATTAAATGATTACTTCGGATAAGAAATGTAGGAATATGATGCTAGAAATGAAGGAAAGCGATTTTAAGCTTTAAAGTGCTTAAATACCCTTAATGGGTCAAAATAAGCACTTGAGCGTAAACGGGTTTTAATTAAGTAAGAAACCCATGATTTATGATTAATATGATAGGAGATATTGAAATTATGAATCTCATGAGTTTATAGATCAAATAAACATGTTTGTTTGATAAAATCATGAACGGGTCAAAATTTGGTAAAAAGGGTAATAAGTCGAAGACCTAAAGGTCTGAAATTTTGTTAATCCGGATGTTGGATTTTAATTCCACAAGATGGAGAATTAAATTACGAGCACGTAGGAAAAAGAATTGGGTAAAACGGATTAAAAACGAGAGAGTTATGCCCGTTTCCGTGAAATCGGGTTATGCTGGGAATATGCAGCACCAGTTGCACACAGTCTGTCAATTTGGGACCGTGGCGTCGCGCCACGGCCAAGGCCTTTTGCCGTCGCGTGCGGTGACGGCCTAAAATATTGAAAATCTTGTTTATTTTGTTTATTTCGATTATTTGACCAAATTACCTTGTTGTACTTGTTATTTAACTATCAAACTGACTTCTAAGTTGGTTTTGATCATAGGTGAATGTCGAGAGTCCCGGATGAAGATCAAGTGGCGAGCAAGAACCGAACACACGTTAAATGAAGCTTCCGCGTCAAATCTTGAGTTGTTTTGCTAAAAGTGAATTATGCAAACATTTATAAACATGCTTTTGAAATGTTGTAAACATATGGGAATGTTAGTATGACAAGTTTTTGTAAAGTCACATTTTAGCATTAAAAATGTGTATTTTATTTTTAAAATCTTGATTAATTGAGACGGTCGTTACAAGTTGGTAATCAGAGCTCATGGTTAAAGAATAAAGTGTGTTCGGTTCGAGGCTTGATCGCAAATCCGGTAAGTACATGTATATCAATGGTTTAGTATGATTAAAGTGTTGAGAACAACACATATGGTTATCATGTAATACACGTTACACCAATAAAAACGATATAGAATAGATATAGTCAACGAAATTACACGCGTTGATGTGTATAGTAGAAAAGCCTTGTATTATAATACGGGCATCCATTAATATCGAAATTACTAACTGTTGTAAATGTTTTAGTTGAAGGACACTCGCATATGAAGATAGCGAGAGTTTAACAAATCACGTATTTGACAGAGGAACGGTCCAAAGAGTATGCTCATCAAGGACCTAAATCGCGTAGCGATCGCGAACAAGGCTAATGGCAAGAGAAGCCCGTTAGGGCAAGCATTACCAGGTGCACATTTTAAATTTAATTGCATAAATAGTAATATGCAACAAGTAAGTAGAGATTGAAAGTTGCATATGTAGATTAAAAACTTGGAAAAACCCGAATAAAAATCTATCCGGGATATTGTTTCCAAGAGAAACAAATAGAGGCATTACTTACATGGGGTGTAATGTGAAAATTATAAAAAGGTCATGTATACCAGGTATTGATCGCTTACTCTGGCCAAGTAAGTGGTGAGCACTTGGTACCATGAACTTTTTATGATGGACATGCTTACATCCAATGTAGTAAGGACAGGGTGAGTGGGACAAATTAAAAAGTACCCAAATGAATCAGATAAGAAAAATATTTGATAATAATGTAAACGCACAGCCGAGTGACGAAAGCGTATTATATTAGGATAATGAGCCCGAGTGAAGGGACAAAGAAACATGTAAAATGATTAAAGTACGCACTGGGAGGGGGTGTACTTACACTCGAACCCGGAGAATGCAAACATGTAAAATGATTAAAGTACGCACTGGGAGGGGGTGTACTTACACTCGAACCCGGAGAATGCAAACATGTAAAACGATTAAAGTATACACTGGGAGGGGGTGTGCTTACACTCGAACCCGGAGAATGCAAACATGTAAAACGATTAAGGTATGCACTGGGAGGGGGTGTACTTACACTCGAACCCGGAAAATGCAAATATGCCTCTTAACGGGCCGTTTTTGTAAAACCTCAAACTTGAGGACAAAGTCGGAATATAAAAATGAAGCGAGGTCTTAATGCTTACCGGGAGGGGTGCAATAATAACGACTTCGGTAAAACACCTAGTTGATGGGTAAGGATTAAACACATGCGTAGACCGAGAAACGGGAACCCGGATGGAAAGTTAAAAGACTCGGGTTTTGAGTCATGACTAAAAGACGACAAGATGATGAAAATAGAAATTTTGATAAATTATGTTCAACTATTTTAAATTTGAACGGGTCAAAACAAAGAATGAAGTTGACATCCATAAATGATAAAATTTCACATGAATAAGTCAAACGGGTCGAATATAATATAATGCCGGATGGCATGAGTAAACGCAAGCGGTATAACGGTAGCGTTTAAAGCAAAAGAATAATGAGCCCGGTAATGGGACATAATCGAATACGAATATATGTAGACTGGAGAATGGCAAGCATAGAATAAACCGACGCATGAATGACGTAAGAAGTCATAAAGTCGGAAAATTAGTCCAAAAGTAAACAAATGAAGCCTTAGACTACGGTCAAGGTCAACTAAAGTTCAAAAGCGAAAATAAATGATTCCAAACATAACAAGAGATGATTTGAAGCTATATATGTATATATATACATTTGAATATAGACACAAATAAAAGATGAATCTGCGGGATCATCGTAACCTTCGGGAATGCGAGCAGTGTTAAGGTCTACGGGACCAGAATGACCCTCGGGTCACGAATAAAAAGGGAAATAAACCTTAGGGTCCCCGTTAAAAAGGGGTGAAGACCTATGGAAATAGCCTACGAGGCTAAGTGAAAGAACCTACGGGTCAATAAGGGAAAACGAGGGAACTTGCTACGATTCCTCGCGTAAAACGAGAACGGAAAAGAATAAATTATGGGTTGTCAATTTCCTTGATATGAGTAATTGACTTAGTTAAAAGGAAAAAACATTAAACAAAAATTAAGTTTTAGTAAGAAACAACATTTTAACAAATATGAATATTATGAGACGAATTCGAAAAATAATTAATATCAAAGAATATAGATCTTAACACCGATAGGTGCAAGGCAATGCATTCGAAAGAAAGAATTTCGATAATAAAAGTCGACATAAACTTAAATAAGACGTGATGTAGTCACAGTCACAAAAGTGATATAGAGTATAACCACGTCGTAACATGAGTTACGACATATGAAATCAGAAAACACGCAAAAGGCCGGGTTGGCAATAAGATACACCCGAATGACGGGGTATAAAGTGACGACGACTAATCGGTCTAGTCGGTAAATCTTTCTAAAGTCAGAATAGTGGTACGACTTATACGAAGCGCTTGTCGATATAAGATTAGCTTGAAGTAAACATGCTAAAATAAATAAATAAATAACTAAATATAACCGAGTGATCAGATGACAACTCGGTCAAATAAGTGACCGGAATAAGAAACGCAAGGTGAAGGTATCGGCCTACGAGGCCATACATGTAAAAGGCGCATACGCCTTAAAACCAAAAACACATTACCATACTTTTTGGTAAGATTATTATATGCGATTAGTGCTCCAGTGATCACCGAAACTAAGGTTCAGATAATCTAAACTAATAAAGTACGTGATTAAGGTTTCGGGGATGAAACCTCTTTAAGGGGGGTAGACTTGTAACACCCCGAAAACGGGTTTGGTAATCAAACCCCGTTAATACTAATACACGGGTAAAATACTGTTAGCGGTAAAGGTAACCCGGTAAATATTAGGATTTAAAATAAATAAATCTAATATTTAATAAAACGTGAATAAATGGTTTAAAGGAAATAAAGTTTATAAGAAACCTGAATTAACGGGACTTAAAATAAACTGAGTCATAATTTCCCCGAACGCACTAAGTTAACTAGGAATATTTAACCTAGTTAATAAGTGGGAATAGTGTTAGAAATAGTTAGGTAGTGGCCTACTTAATAACTAACCAAACATGAGGGACCAAACTAGGATATCTTGAAAAATGGTTTTAATAAAAAAAAACAACAACACGACACACACTTTAAGTGTGTGTGCGTGCGTGGGGATGGCCAGGAGAAAGCTTCCATGGAGCTTTAGCCCTAAATTCACCAAAAGGATCAAATTGAAGGTCAAATCTAACCCAAATCAAATGCATGAACACGTATAAACGATCACCAAGTCGTGGGGATCATAAGGTATGTCATAAAACCTAGATTGGTTAAAGTTGAAATTCGAGACAAGTAGGTTACTTGCAAATAGATGGTTGGGTTATGATCCAAAGTCGAAATTGAATGTATATGCATGTTTAATTTTGTTAGTTATGATGAAATTATGAAGAACTTGAAGTAATGTTACTTGTATGTGATTAACAAGTAAACTAGGAAGTGGGTTTTGATATAATAGTGAAGATGATGATAAGTTTATGTTTAAAATCATCATATTTGATAATAGAAACAAGGCACTCAAACAAATTACGTGATTTGGGTACTTGTTCATACATGATTGAAATGGGTTTTGAATGTTATGATGAAATTTGGTAGCTATGTTCATGTAACAAAGTGTATGAGATCATGTTATCTACTAATTGATAGATAGAACTTGATTTTATTAAATGTTCGGATGAATGCTAGTGATAGGATGAAACAGGTTTCCGCTCGTATATGAGAGACCCTTAGTTCTTGCGAAACGAATGAATAAACTTGTTTTGATAATCGCTTGAGCTAGTTGAAGTGTTGAAAACACAATGGACTTAGTTAGAACTTTAGTGAAAACGGGGGCCTAAAAATAACGCCTACCGGGTAATTATTGGAATGCTTAAACTAGTTGTCGAACTTGAATGTGCATTTTATATGCTAATGGGCGTTTGACTTTTAGTAGTCAAACCGACCATTAATAAGATCGAATGATAATTTTGATAGAAAAATACATAAGATGGAATAGTTATGATTGACAATGACTAAATTAACCATCTTTTGAAATATGATGATAGTTTGACGCCTAACAAGCTAGGTGGAAGCTTGAGGATGAAGCGGGTCAAACGGGGCGAGTACGGAAAGAAAAGCGTGGCAT
>JARYGA010041872.1:0-15729 GCA_030545235.1 Helianthus tuberosus
GACATGCGTGTTGCGACGAACTTGTCAAATGAATAAAGATAGACGTGTTGCGACTGCCTGTCAAATGGGAAAAAAACAGACAAAAAAAGTTGAATCCTAGACACATGTGGCGTGTTGACTCGAAAAATTTATAACGAACCTTAAAACGAAAAACTTATGAAAGATAAAAAGTATGGGGGGACCAAAGTTGAAAACAAAAAAAGTGTTGGGGGGTTGAATTGTAAAAGATGAAAAGCTTTTTGGTAAAAGTATAAAAGTCAAAGGGGTAAAATGCAAGACATTAAAATCTTAAGGTTAAAAGTGAAAAAATACAAAAGTTTTTTGAAAAACTCCCAAGGCCTATATTACAACAACATATAGCACAACTTTGTTGGAAATTTATAGTTTGGAAATAATTGACACAGCCTTGACACGAGGAGTGTTACATAAATTATTTATTTAAGGTTTATTTCTTTGTAGCATATGGTTATGCAACACATTTGGACCCTTCCTTACACGTTGCGCTAGATCAAAGGTGTTATGTTTCAAGTAGTGATATGGTCAACGTGCTTTGGGGATGCAGTGATCGGTGAGAGGGAGAAAGTGTGTTGTGAAGCAAAATGATTTTTGAATTTATTAATTTACATTTTGTTTGTAAACGATGACAATAACTTATTATAAACCCTAACTAGGTTAGAACCTCGTGTATTACACGGGTTTAATAAATGTAATTTAATATACTAAATAAAAAACAATATATTTTTAAAAACCTTATTTATTACACGTGTTGAGTGAATATAATTTTATATATTAAATAATAAAAAATTATATCTTTAAGAAATTCGTGTATTTAGCGGGTTGAATAAAAGTAATTTTATATACCAAACAATAAAAAAATTATATTTAAAAAAAACCCATGTATTCACGGGTGGAAGAAATGTAATTTTATATACTAAATAATAAGAAAGTAATATTTAAAAAAATCTTTGTGTATTGTACGGGTTGAATAAATTTATTTTTATATAGCAAATAATAAAAAAAATGTTATATTTTTAAAAACTTTGTGTATTACACGGGTTCATCTATTGTTAAAAAAATCTTTTCTAAATCAAAATGGATTTTTTTATTATTTTTTAAATTAGGTTAATACTATTTAAAATTTTTGGTTTGATTAATAAGTTATTTAATATAATTTCTCATAGTTAACAATAATATACATGTTTATCTACTGCTAAGTGAAACAATGCTTAGATAAGACTTTACGATTTGAAGTTATGTTTATGCCAATGATTTAGAGTTGATAAGATTTATATTAATTTAATTAATATTTAATAATTTAAATTACCTAATTATCTACAATTAAGGATGGTCTAGAATAATGACAAGTGTCCCTTAATTGGTTTCTTTTATTATATAGTATAGATTCCACAAGGACCATTATTAATTATTGTAATTAATTTAATATTTTGGAAATCATAAGTGTATTTTTTTTTAATTGTAGTTTTGAAAGATTTAATCTGGTTATAAAACTTACATTTGTGGATGCATGATACAAGTTTGTAGTAAAAAAATTACAAATTGACTTTCATGTTTGCATAACGTCACGTAGCCGAATTCCAAGGCTCCGTGTAGTGCCCGCCAGGACCATTAAGGACCAACCTATTGTCCGGTTTTTGATCATGGGTCATATGGTTTATCTCGTTATAGACTCATCAGGAGAGTGGCCCTATAACTATTGAACAGTGGGATCTAAAAAGTGAATACACTCTTAAATGATCATCAAGGCATTCCCGAAGGATATGAAAGAGTAATTGAAAATCCGCAAATACAAATTTAAGCACAATCCGAGTGGACGTGATATTAAAACATTTTACACTTAAAACTTAAAACTAAGCTCCATCTTTAGTAATAAGTCATATAAAGCTCCATCTTAACCTCTTAAAGAATGTAGAGATGCAAAGCTGACACTCTTACTAACAAATGTGCCATTTGGTGAGTACTAGAGGTTGCAAACTACTTTTTGTGAGTTCACTTAAATAGATAACTATGTATTAATATATAAACTAACAATTTAATAAAATAATAATTAGAATATCTAAATACTTATCAATCTAACCCTCGTGTTTTATTTTTCCCAAAAAAAAATTTATTAGAATATCTAAATACTTTTCAATCTAACTCTCGTGTTTTATTTTTTCCATATATATATATATATATATATATATATATATATATATATATATATATATATATATATATATAAATTCACTACACCTCACTCCTTTACACTTTACAAATTACAATAAAATATTTACTAAAGTCAAACTAATCACTTATTTAAGTGGTTATTCGTTAATCGTCATTATTCCTCTATTTTAGTATGTATAGTATCATGTTTATTGCTACAAATATTAAATAACCTTCCAATTTCATCTACTAAAGTCAAACTAATCACTTGTGGGGATTATGGTTGGTACATGATTTGCCACCTAGGAACTTGAATAGAAGGTTACGCCACCCCCTTGTTTGATCTACCATGGTTTGCATGGATTAAACTATGACAATAATGATCCTACTTTCCTTTTTTCAAAAAATCATTTCATTTTTCTTTAGATAAAGATAAATTAAAATAAATAAGGGACTAGTGGTTTATGTCATGACCACACCCTTAGGGTAGTGGTTGTGGATGGTAGATTAGATGTGGGTTACATGACACTGACATGGAGGGTCATAATGATCATGAGGGTCATGAACACACCCTATAGCCTAAGTGATTATTCGTTAGTCGTCATTATTCCTCTATTTTAGTATGTATAGTATCATGTTTTCTATCCATGTTCATGTTCTTAGTGCCATCAAAAGTTATAGCTACAAATATTAAATAACCTTCCAATTCCATCTACATATTTTGTACCAAAATCGAAGCCTTGGTTATATGTAGATTTATATTTTAGTAAATAATCCAATAGAGACTTGGGTGGTTGTTTGAAAACTTCTGAATAATTAAGTGTTGAACTAATAAGAGGTATGAACTATTAAGTGTTGAATCAGTAACAAGTCTGAACCATTAAGAGCTAGTATAATGTTTAACCGTTCAGAAACAAATGTCTAACCAATTCAGATAGAGGTCTTAACCATTTAGACTCAGTATAATGCTTAACTATTCAGAGACAAATATCTGAATCATTCAGACATCTGCTCGCGAAACAAACACTCTGAACCATTAAGTGCTGAGTAGAGAGTTCAAATGAGAATTTTTTTTGTAAGAATAAAAAAGAAGAAATTTAAACCAATAAAAATGCTTCATGTTACTTCATTTAATTTTTGTAATTAATATTAGTGTAAGGGTATATTGGTAAACTTAGATGGATCATTAATTGGCACTCTTCCTTTTTAATAGCTAATTACATTAAATTTGTAACTTATTTTCCAAAAAAACATATTTTCAAAAAAAGAAAAAAATATATAATTTAAAGTGTAGCATAAATTACGAGCTGTATAGGATAAATTTCAATATGTGTAGGATAAATTTCAAAACGTGTAGGATAAATTTTGATGTGTGTAAACAAAAATTTAAGTGTGTAGGATGAAAGTGTTTGTGACTAATTAATTAATCAAAGATAATAATAAATGAGCTGAGAGAAAAACTATTTAATGTTTTACATATGTACTCTTTGTTCTTTTTCTTGATAATTTAATTTTCTTCTCAAATGAACCTTCCCTAAGTGCTGAACCAGTAAAATGTCTGAACCATTAAAAGCTAAACAAACAGCCTCTTAGCAAATTGAAATTGACCGGCTCAGAAAGTCATGTCGTTAATGAAGAACACACTAAAAACTTACCCAGCAGTTATGACTCAATCATCTAGTAACTTATGTTCATACACAAATTCATTTGTTTGAACATTTGTTAGATGTCATGTCTAGTGCACATTCGGTGGTCATGAGAACAAACGTGTTAATTTTTGCACGGGTCCATGTTATGTTACATACAATTATACGAATACGCATAAGTTACCATGCTTTCTCCTCCTTAATATTGGTGCATGGTCAAGAACCTAGTATTTCCTATATATCCATGGTTTCTTTGTTGTGCTATATTTGTTTCTTAGTGCTCTAACACAATGAACAAAGATGTGATTTCATATATTAGGAATTTTAATAGGTGTCTAGTATGAACCTACTTCTCTAACTCGGAGATTTGTGTATGACTTGATATGATAATTGCGACGAATCTAAATTTCCCAACATCTGGGAGTGAGAATAAGCAGTTTGAAGTGAAACTGTAAAAATACATGATACCAGCATGTTTATTGATTAAAGATGAAATTAAAACATATTTAAATCACTTGTACCAAAATAGTACTAAGAACAAGAACAAAATAAAAGCCCTAATCTTGCTTGTTTGATAATAAGTGACAAAAACAGGAAGATACAGAAGCTTGATGATCAGACAATGATCATCAGCGCACTAATCGACCTACTTGGGTGGTACCGATCACAATTGAGACTTCAGACAATAATAGACAGACAATGATGAAGATAAATAGTGATTCGTATCTTTTCTTGTGTGATTGAATGAGCAGCAAAGAACCTCCTTTATAGCTAAACCCTAAAAGCGATGAGAAGACGAGATGAGATGGAGAATAGCTGGCATTGAATCACATGGTTGAAGAAATTAAATCAATCTCCATTGAGGCTTTCCTTTTTATTCGTCCAAATCTTCCGCCATTACAAAAAGATACCAATAGACCCTCATAAAATAAGGAAAAAAAAAAGAATTAGACATATTGCACTTGAATTGAAGATATAATTTTAACATCCCCCGTAATTCAAGTAGAAAAGACACTAGTTAACCCCAATTGTTTGCACAAAAACTTATGTTGTTCACTACGCAAACCTTTTGTGAAAATATCAGCAACTTGTTTAGAGGTACCAATCTTTTTTGTTTAAACAATACCAGAAGTTTTTTTCATGAATAAAATGTAGATCGATTTCAAAGTGTTTGGTTCGATCATGAAGAACGGGGTTGGCCGCAATGGACAACGCAACCGAGTTGTCACAAAATAATTCAACAGGAAGGGTTATATTTACATGTAATTCTTTCAAAATGTTTTTGTAACCACATAACCTCACATGTGACATCACACATGGCACGATACTTAGCTTCGGTTGTGGATCTAGAGACGACATATTGTTTTTTGCTTTTCCAGCTTATTAGATTTCCACTCCAAAAGATGGAAAACCCAGTTACAGATCTCCTATTTACTTTGCATTTAGCCCAAACAGAATCAACATAGCATTTGAGATCAAAAAGATTACCTTTTGTGTCGCAACCCCCGATCCCTTTATCCTCGGGAACGGGCAGCCGCGAGCCAGTTTCGGAGGTATCGCGTATTGTCTAATTTGGCAGCGGAATTTTTCATCAGGACCGTAGTTAGAAAATATTGGATCAGAGTAAAATACCACTTTTTCATAATATTAAACATATGGGATAAAACCCAAGTTCGTAATACACACGTTTTTATAGGAATAATTCCTATTTTATTTAAGCAAAACATCTATTTCTTTTTAGGTAACTTTATTGCCACTTTTCCAAGCCTTCAGTGCTGTCCAGCTGTCTTCTATTTGCCTTTCACAATTTGTTACCTGAAACGCGTTTTAAAAACATTTGTCAGTGGGAAATACTGGTGAGTGAATCCCAATTTAATCACGTTTAAATAAAAATCTCATTGTACAGTTTTGAGGACGATCTCGCAATTACATTTGTTTCCAAGTTATACCAATTAACATCCATGGTACTGTCAGACCCGACTTGTGGAAATGTTACTCCTTGACCAGGTGGTAACAAATTTTGTATACAAAACCCCAACATACTCATGATAATTGTATTCTTACAAATACTCAATAACTGCTTCATATATATTTAATTGTATGAGGTTTTGTAAAAACAGTTAACAAAAAGTGGATCAACTCACATTGCTGTCTTAGATTTTTCGTAAGGGTTTCCTGGTGACAATCTATAATTTACACAAATGCACACGTGTTAGTATAATAACCCATTTTAACATTAGTAATACCCTCCCCGAGACGGCATTCCAACGACTACGTCGGGCAGAACCACGACAGCCGTTACGGAACCTTAGATCAATCGGGCAGCGTATCTAATACGTATCCAGAGGTTATAATACTTACAACAGAGCAGAACTTCTCTATTTAAGGGGGGGGGGGTATTAGACCCGAGTATAATGCCTATAATTCAGAATTGAGAGAAAGAAAACGTTTTTGAACGAATTCGAATGAAGATCCGATGGCCTGCTTATATAGTGCTTCACTTCGATTTTCTCGCGGCCCGCGTAAATGTAGCCAAAGGGCTACGCGGCCCGCGTCAAACCTGGTCAACTGCGTAGGGGGTCCGGGTCATCACATAGACTCGACATGTGTTGGGCCATGTGGCCGCACCGGGCTGTGCCACATACTTGGCCTCTCGCGGCCCGCGTAAGGGTTAAGGGTGCCTTACGCGGCCCGCCTAAAACCCAAAATCATTATTTTTAATTAAATTTAATAATATTTAGGGTATTCGGGGCCCGTTTTCACGTATGGGGTATTTTTAGGGACATATTGGGATATTTTAAAATATATTAGGGTGTCGGAAATAATTCAAGGGTGTCGGTTTTCTTTAAGGTTGTTATATCCTCCCCACCTTATTTTAGAGCTCGTCCTCGAGATCTACTGGAACAAGTATGGATATCTCCTTTGTATTTCAGATTCAAGCTCCCATGTGTACGCAGGTCCTCTTTTGGAGTCCCACTTCACTTTGACCAGAACTAATCTCTTGTGTTTGAGATTTTTGACTTTTCTGTTTTCAATTTGTAAAGGCTTTTCTACAAATTTGAGTTATTCATTTACCTCTATATCCTTAAGAGGTACCATTAGCGATTCATCAGCTAAACATTTCTTGAGATTAGATACATGAAATACATCATGTATTCCTGCCATTTCCTCTGGAAGTTGTAGCTGATAGGCTACAGGTCCTATTCTTCTAATAATCTCAAAAGGTACAACATACCTGGGACTTAGCTTTCCCCGTTTGATGAATCTTACTACTCATTTCCAAGGAGAGACTTTTAATAGTACTTTTTCTCCTACTTGAAATTCCAATGGTTTGCGTCAGTTATCAGCATAACTTTTCTGTCGATCACGTGCTGCTTTCAGTCGTTCCTTGACTTGGATGATATTGTCAGTTGTTTCTTGTACTATCTCAGGTCCAGATAGTTGCTTTTCCCCAATTTCTGCCCAACAGACTGGGGTTCGGCACTTTCGTCCATAAAGTGCTTCGAATGGTGCAGCATTTATGCTTGTGTGATAACTATTATTGTAAGAAAATTCTATTAAAGGTAAGTGATCATCCCAATTACCTCCAAAATCAATTACACAAGCTCTAAGCATGTCCTCCATCGTCCGAATTGTCCTTTCGCTTTGTCCGTCCGTTTGAGGATGATAAGCTGTGCTTAGATTCAACTTGGTGCCTATTGCTTTTTGGAAACTTGACAAAAAATGAGAGGTAAATCGGCTATCCCTATCAGAAACAATTGATAAAGGAATTCCATGTAATGAAACGATTTCATTTACATACAATTTAGCTAACTGTTCTATACTGAAAGTTTCTTTCATTGGTAAGAAATGAGCTGACTTGGTTAGTCTATCTACAATCACCCAGATTGTATCATTACCTTTCCTTGTTTTGGGTAATTTAGTAACAAAATCCATTGTTATCATTTCCCATTTCCACACTGGCATTTCTAGCTGTTGCAACAAACCTGAGGGTTTCTGATGTTCAACTTTAACTTGTGAACAAGTTAAACATTTAGAAACATAGGCTGCTATGTCCTTTTTCATTCCTATCCACCAGAAATTCTTTCTTAAATCCTGGTACATCTTATCACTGCCTGGATGCATCGTATACTTAGACTTAAGGGCTTTTTCTAACATACGATGACGTAGGTTTCATAATTTAGGTATCCACATTCTCTTTTCATAAAATCTCCAAATTCCATCTGTTCCTTGTTCTAATTCCTTAATCATTCCTTTTAACTTTTCAGATCTTCCTTGATTACTGATTCTTGTGCTTCTCTTATCTGATCATTTAAATCTACTTGCAGATTTAATTTAAGAGAAAGTACTCTTTTTGGCTTTTCGTGATACTTTCGGCTTAAAGCATCAGCAACTACATTTGCTTTTCCTTCATGATACTGGATATCACAATCATAATCACTAAGCAATTCCATCCAGCGTCTTTGTCTCATATTCAATTCTTTTTGCCCGAAAACATACCTTCAACTTTTATGATCACTAAATATGGTAAACTTACTACCATAAAGGTAATGTCTCCAAATCTTAAGGGCAAAAATTATAGCTCCTAATTCTAAATCATTGGTTGAATAATTCTCTTCATGATTCTTAAGTTGCCTAGATGCATATGCTATAACCTTTTGGCGTTGCATCAACACACATCCATAACCTAGTTTGGAAGCGTCACAATAGACTACAAAGTCTTCAGTTCCTTCTGGTAACGCTAATATGGGTGTATTAGTTAACCTTTGCTTAAGAATTCTAAACGCTTCTTCTTGTTTTGTTCCCCATTGAAACTTAATGGATTTACAAGTTAACTTAGTTAAGGGAATGGCTATTCTAGAGAAATATCGAATAAACCTTCTATAATAACCAGCCAATCCTAAGAAACTTCTAACCTCGGTTGGTGACTCAGGGGTTTTCCATTTAGTTATCGCCTTGATTTTTGTGGGATCCACATGAATTCCTTCAAGGTTTACTAAGTGTCCGAGAAACTTTACTTGTTCTAACCAAAATTCGCACTTTGAAAACTTAGCATACAACTTTTCTTTTCTTAATAGATTTAAAAGTACGTGCAAATGCTTTGCATGTTCCTCTTTACTCTTAGAGTAAATTAGAATATCATCTATGAAGACTATTATGAATTTATCCAAATATGGCTTATGTTGATGCAACAAATATAAGACCAACGGTGGTAGCTAGACTGGCTAGGCAAAAGGGTTGAAGGGTTCAACTTTGCCTAACGCAGGTCGTGGGGTCCCCCCACGTTTGCAAGACGTGGAAGGAGGTTCACTAGTTTATTGTTGTTCTTTGCTATGGATCCTCCTCTGAAATGCAATCAGATTCGGAAGTGGTAGCAAAGGGAATGTGTGTGTTGGATGTGAAAGGGAGTGACTTGTATGAAACAAGCACCCAATGTGAATGACCAGAGATTAGAGAATCAGAGCTGGTCAGGAGATGTTTTATGAAGTAAATGAAGTGTCAATTTATAAGAGAAGACATCTCCCGAAGTAGAATGTATTAGACTCGTAACCTTGCTTGCAGTGGAGGGCTTGCCCTTTCGGGGGTTAAAGCCTTTTGACCCCTGGATAATAGCGTGCATTGTGCAGACCTGCTTTGCTTTTGCGGCTGTGAGTTGGTGAAGCGATCTCCGGATGTGACTGGCCACTGTTTCCGCGTTGCTTTTCCCACATCACAGCTTTTCAACCATTGAACCGTTTAACCATTTGAGCGTTTACACATTTAGTCATTTTATTTAGTCTTGGGCTACCCCCGTCATCAGCCCCCCAAGTCAGAGGTTTTTGGGTAGTGAGCTCAAAGACTTCTGACTTTTATGCGTATATTTTATGGCCTGAAGGTTTCAAGGGTTCGTTTCTTGAAGGCTTGAAAGGTTGAAGGCAGTTAATATTTTGAATTTGAATTTTAAATAACTGACAATTGATTTGATTGATGTATGGCAGTTGATAGGGTGGCGGTTTTGCAGAAGTTACTGTTTGCCATTATTACCCCTATTGTAGGTTTATATTTATTTTATGTTTGCAATTCTTATCCATTTTCTTCATAATTTTTCCAAGTTTCTCGCCATTTCCTTCCTTCTCTAAGGTTAGTTTCGGTTTCTTTACACCTTGCATTCTTCATTTTCTGTTTTCAAAAATGGGTGCTCGTAAGGACTTAGCAAAATCTTTTTCCCGGTTAACACAAGAGGAGGTAGATTTATTTTGTATGGAATATGGTATTGATAGGAAGTTTAACCCAACTGCTCCTGCTTGTGATGTTTCCATTGATAAACCGACCCCTGGTTCGATTGCCCTTTATTGTCGTCATTTTGAGTTCTCGAATCTTCGTTATCCCTTTTCGTTTTTTGTTTTGAACTTGTTGGAGTATTATCGTGTTTCTTTTGGGCAAGTTCATCCGAAGGGGATGGCTAGGGTTTTGCATTTTGAGGTTTTGTGTCGTGCTCTTGGATATGATCCTTCCCTTTTACTCTTTTGCCGCTTTTTTCGTTTGGCTAAGAATGGCGATTGGTTTACTTTTGAGACATCCAAAGTTGATACCTGCCTTATTTCGTCCATGGTTACTACGCTTGGGGCTTGGAAGGATCGCTTTTTCTGGGTTTCCGATGCTATTCTCCCATTTAAGATGGTGTGGAGGCAACCGGATGCCGTTCTCAATGATCCGGAACCTTCCGAGTCTGAATTGAATGATGTTTTTCTCAAAGCCATCCGGGAGTGCCCTTCGAGGGTTCGTCCCTTTCCTGAACACTTACTAGTTCTTTTAGGGGTTAGTAAAATTTGGGGGAATGTTGATCGGGATCCGGTTCTTATGAGGAGTGGCATGGGTATGCATTTTCCTTTTTTGCCCTCTTTATGTTTTTCTTAACTTATGACTTATGTGCTGTTGCTCTTTGCAGACATGTCTGCTTTGGATTTTATTAAGAGCGACAATACTTCTAATGTTGTTTTTGAGGATGCTCCGTCTGTTCTTGGTGAGAATGTTGTGGTTAGAACTGTTGATCAAAGGTTTGAGGGCTCAGGTTATGTTAGTGCTGCTACTGCCAAGGGTTTTTCTAAGTCTAATGCTTCCAAGTCTTCGACCCGCCGATCTTCTCGTCGGTTGTTAAAGGCTGGTCTTCAATCCACTTCTACTGAACCAGTGGACTTGAGTGATGATATTGAAGTTTCGGAAGATCAAGGTGGTGAAGCAGGTGCTGAGAAGGATAAGGAATTGGTTGTTCATGGTAAAAATGTTTCAGGCAAGAAGGTTGTTGCCACTCCTGTTCAGGAATCTTCAAGCAGGGACGTTGAAGGGTTGGATCCGGAAGGGATTTATGTGCCTACTTGGTCGGTGAAGAATGATGACAGTTTCAAAGATGCTGCTGTTTGTGAGGATGCTCTGAGTCACATTGCTCCTCCTTCAGTGCACAAGACCATTGCTGGGATGGATGATGACCTGATGTTGTCCCGTATGATTTTGAGTACTTGCAACCTTGCTGCCATGCTTCCTCAAGGCATTGCCCGTTTTCGTCAAAGAATGCAGGAATATGAAGAATTCTCCAAGAAGAAGGATAAAATGAAATCCTCCATGGCTGGGATGAAAAAGGAGATAGCTAGTTTTGCTGAGAAAGAAGCGGCGTGGGACAAGAAGGTTAGTGACTTGAAGAGGATGCATGAGATTGAGATGGGTGATTTGAAAAAGAGTTTTGAGGCTAACTTGTTGAAGTTGAAAGCTGACCGGGAGACTTTGGCTGTGCAACAGAATGCATTTGCTAAAGAGAATGATGGGTTGAAGGCTTTGGTTGCCCAAGCTACTGGGGATAACCAATGGCTCATTGAGCAGGGTTTCCATCAAGTGGTTACCTATCTGTTGCACTCCAAAGAGTTTAACTCTGCTCTTGGTGATGTTTATACTAAACTACTCAATTTAGGAAAACACCAAGGTCTTATTGCAGGTTATAAGCTCCATGAATCTGGTCATCCTTTGGAGAAGTCGCCTTTGTTTCGTCCCGAGGCTTCTGATGTCTTCAAAGGCTCCGTTGAGCAAATGGAGAAGCTGTCCTATCCTTTCATCCATCAAGTTTTTGGTTGTTTTGGTAAGCCTCTTGCTGTATTGCAGGACTTGAAACCGGAGGGCCTAAATGAGAAGGTCTGTGCTGAAATCTTGGGATCTCTTTCGAGGAAGAGATCCTGTTCGGGGGATAGTGATGATACCCTTTCAGGTCAGCTGGATGTTCCCAAGGATGCAAGTTTGGAGGCTTCAGCGGTTGGTGGTGATGGAGGTTTGAAGACTAAAAAGTTGAAGAAAACAAAGAAGGCCAAGGGCGAAGGTTCTGGAGTTTCCAAATCTGTTGATGCTTGATTCGTAGCTTTCTTAGCACTGAAAACAATTTATGTTTTGTAATGTTAACTTGAACAATATTAGGTTATTAGGAACCCTTAAGGTTCCTGTTGGTTGTGTTTAGGGCCTGTATGGCCGTTGGAACAATAGTTAAGCTTGCAAGTTATTAGGACTTGCTCTAACTTGTGTTTGAAAGTCTTTTAGGGCTTTCTTTTATATGCTATGATGTTTAACTATTTTCCTTGTTATGGTGTTTTCATGCTCGTGCCCTTTTTGATTAAGGCAGTTTGTTTGGCTTTAACCTTCCAAGCCTTTTGGCTGTCTGTTGGTAGGTTGAAGCCTTTGAGGTGTCGAGTTGCTACCTGGGTGGCTTGAGACCTTGAAGGCTTCTTAGTCTTGTGACCCTTTTGGTTTGTATCTTTATAACTTTTTGTCTAAGTGACTTTGTTCTTTTAGATTTGCTTTGTTCTTTTGTAACTTTGTCTTTTTTTGGGTTTGTGCTGCCCTTATGTTTTTGATACCTAAAAGGGTTCAGTGCTGCAGACACTTAGCCTTGGCATTTTTAACAAAAAGAGATAGCACCTATCCTTTTTATTATTTCTTTGTTTTTCGCTTGACTTTTTCAAGCCTGTTTGCGGATTATATTTTTAAGGCTTAGGGAACATTTGGTGTGGGCTGTTCACACCCGTCTATGAGACAATTTTATGTTTTCTTGACAAGTCTCATGGAGTTGTATTGATTTAGGAACTCACCCCTTATATAGGCTCGTTCAACCCTTGAACCTATTGAGCGATGTGGCCTGGGAGCTCATCCCCTTACATGGCCCTTGCCATGGAGTTTTTTGCTAGGTTCTCAACCTGATCTTAGGATAGAAAGACAAGTTTGATAAAACAACTTCATTCATTTAAGCAATACTTGCTTTTTACAAAAGGTATTCATACATTTTGATACAAACCAAACTTTCCTGTTTAAACGTGGAACATTTTCAAGGTTTTGCCGTTCCAATGCCTTGGAAGCCTTTTGCCTTCTGAGTCAGCCAACTTGTAGGATCCACCCTTGTGTGCTTCAAGGATGGTGTATGGACCCTCCCATTTTGGGCCAAGCTTTCCTTGATTTTCTTTCTTGCTGGCTTTGTTGTTTCTGAGGACCAGGTCCCCTGGCTTGAAACGTTCGTTCTTGACTTTTTTGTTGTAGTAAGCCTCCATCTGTTGCTTGTATTTGGCCTCTTGAATTGCGGCTTGATCTCTTGCTTCCTCTAGGAGTTGTAAATTCAACATGGTCTCTTTTTGGTTTGTTTTGGGATCCATGTTGACAATTCTTTGGGTTACAACTCCTATCTCGGCAGGGATCACAGCTTCGGATCCAAATACCAAGCTGTAAGGTGTTTTCTTATGGCTTGTTTTTCGGTTGTTCTAATTGCCCATAGGACACTAGGCAATTCTTCAAGCCAGTTGCTTTCGTATCTTCCCAATCTTGTCTTGATGCCTTCTACCATGCTTCTATTTGTTCTTTCAACCTGGCCGTTTGATTGCGGATAAGCCACTGAGCTAAAAACCTGATCGATTTTGTATTCCTTGCACCAAATGCTGAAAGGCTTCTCAGCAAATTGTCTTCCGTTATCAGTGACAAGTACTCCCGGCAATCCATAACGGCAAATAATGTTCTCCCAAACAAAGTCAATGACCTGTTTTCTCATGATTTTGGCAAGTGGTTTGACCTCGGGCCACTTGGTGAAGTAATCTACTGCCACCAACAAGAATTTTACCCCTCCTTTGCTTGGGGGAAATGGACCAACAATGTCCATTCCCCATTTATAGAATGGCCAAGCCGAGGTTATCGGGACTAAGTCATGCTTGGGACTTTTTGGGATTGGTGCATGAATCTGGCAAGCATCACATTTCTTTAATTCTTCGGCTGTATTGCGATGCATTGAAGGCCAGAAATATCCAAGGTTCATGAGCTTTGCAACTACCGACCTAGCTCCAAAGTGAGCTCCACATACACCTTCATGAATTTCCTTGATCAAATACTTACTTTGCTCGGGACCGACACATCTTAGCAAGGGAGCGAGGTAACCCTTTTTGTAAAGGGTTTCTCCTTGTAGTATGTATTGCCTTGCCTTGATTTCAACCCTTTTAGCTTCCACTTGATCATTGGGTAATTCACCATTTTTCAGGAACTTTTTTATGGGAGTCATCCGGTTTGGATCTTCTTAGGTAACCACGTCTTGAACCTCCAATTCATTAATGGATGGGGCCTTCAACACTTCTACCAGTACCTTCTTGGTGAGGTGGGCAAAAGTGAGAGATGCAAGTTTACTTAGGGCATCGGCCTTTTTGTTTTGAGATCTGGGGATCTGTTTGATGTTACACGCTTGGAAGGTACTCATCAGTTCCTTGGATTTTTCTCTGTATTTTTTCATGTTGGGCTCTTTAGCTATGTAGCTATCATTCACTTGGCTTGAAACCAGCAACGAATCCGTGAACACTTCAAGCTTTTCAACCTTCATTTCTTTGGCCAGCCTTAGGCCGGCTATTAGTGCTTCGTATTCAGCCTCGTTATTGGTGGTCTGGAAATCAAAACGGAGAGCATATGTGAATTCCAACCCTTCTGGATTGATCAAAATTAACCCAGCCCCTGACCCTTCAACGCTTGAAGCCCCGTCGGTAAAAAGCTTCCAGGCTTCAGGGTTGGAGGGTTCAGTGGTGGTAGTGTTTACTTCAGTGGCTGTTTGGTTTGGGACTTCCACAATGAAATCAGCCAATACTTGGGCTTTGATAGCCTTTCTTGGGATATAGGTGATGTTATGTTCACCCAGTTCTATGGCCCATTTGGCTAATCGCCCCGAGTTTTCTGGTTTTTCAAGCACACTCTTAATAGGTTGGTCGGTGACCACTTGCATGGGGTGTGCTTGGAAGTACCTTCGAAGCCTCCTAGCTGTTTGAACTAGGGCTAGGGCAATTTTTTCAAGGGGAGGATATTTCGTTTCAGCTAATTTTAAAGTTTTGCTGAAAAAATAAACGGGTACCTGGGCCTTGTCTCGTTCAATGGTGAGGACTGCACTGATGGCCTCGTCCGTGATTGAGAGGTACACCGATATTAACTCCCCGGTTTTTGGTGCCGCAATGTCTGGTAGGGAAGCTAGATGTTGCTTCATCTGGTTGAAAGCTTCTTCAGCTTCTTCAGTCCATTTGAAATCCTTCTTATCTGAGCAGTTCTTGAGCGTTTTGTAGAAGGGCAGAGACCTTTCGGCCAACTTTGAGGTAAAACGCTTCAAGGCTGCAAGCTTCCCGTTCAAGCTTTCAACCTCCTTCTTGGTCTTTGGTGGCTTGGTTTCAAGGACGGCTTTCACTTTGTTAGGGTTGGCTTTGATGCTTTGTTTTCCAACAATGTGACCCAAGAATTTTCCCTCCTCGAATCCAAATGAACATTTTCCGGGTTAAGCTTCATGTTAACCTTTCTGAGGTTCTTGAAAGTTTCTTGGATATCATCGAGCATTTGATATTCCGTCTTGCTTTTAATCACCGAGTCATCGACATATGCCTCCATGTTTTTGCCAATTTGG